>OZ038483.1:96499175-96546675 GCA_964036315.1 Acanthosepion esculentum | reverse complement strand
TACAAATGGAAACATGAGACAGGATGAAAACATGAGACAGGATGTACGTCGATATCTTTCATTTTCACTGATATTTGTTGCCAAATGACTGATTTCTCGTTGTATGCAAATATAAAACAAAAGAAAAAAACAGAAAGGAAGAAAAAAAAGTCTTTTCGGAATATATTCGTTATTCCAAGCAAAGAAAATAACTTTCTCTTTTTTATTTCCGTTTAAGTAATTCTTCATCAAACGAAGGAAATATCGAAATTCAGATTTGAAAAGGTCATCAAAGGCTCTTATAAGGTTAAATACTGAAATTTTACTAGTAAAACATTAAAACTCCGCCATCTCTCGCTTACTTTTTTGACTCTTCCCTCAATGCAACTTACCCACCATAGCCGCTACGATATTGAATTGAAAATGCGGTCAAATAGTAGAATTCTACCTGATATCGCTGAATATGAGAGACGGCCACAAATTGGGTTCAATGGTTTCATGTCCACCCATGTCATTGCCATTGTCATTTTATCATTTCCGCTTTGAAAAAAAAAAATAAATAAAAAAAAAAGAAAAAAGATTGCGACCTCTTCTACGCCGAACCAATTGACTCATTTTTAAAATGTAATAAAATAACCATTTCTATAGACAAAACATTCAGCGTTCATTGACAGAACAGCAGTAAACGTTACTGTTAGTTGAAATATTCCTCATAAAACAGGTTTTCAGAAAAATACATTTCTCAAATCCACTGTTACCGCTCTTTCTAGTATTAATGGGAGTTTCCTTCCAAACCTTTAATGTTTAAAGTAGTGTAGAAAGTCAACATCTTGATTATATCATTATTTCCCCTTCTCCTTACATGTACTGTCCGTTTTTTGTTGTTGAAGTCTTCATTTAATGTGTTTTTGTTATTTGGTAAAGCTTTGTGATTTTGTAGTGCCAGACTATAGGATCTGCTGAAGGATTGTCTTCTTTAAGATTGATGCGCTTGAAGCCATTTTTTAATCACTGATTTGAGAGAAAGCGTTTATATATGGATGATAGTTTGAACTTTTCTGATCGAGTTGGACGCCATATCAGAATCTAATTCTGATGAGGCTATTTAAGAACATAACGAGTTTGTGATCGTTCTTTGAGAATTAATGTAAGCCGACGGCGTTCGTGCATTGCTTCTGGACTAGGTCACATGACTCGTGGCTGCATTAGCTGCATATTCGTCGCTGGCACCAGAAACAATGTCAACGTCTAGATAATTCGATTACTTGTTTTTAAGGAAGGCACACTCGGAGAGTGATGCTGCATACTCTTTCTATCTTCTAATTTTCTTCCATTTGGCGCTCTGCCGTATTGAGCTTGTTAGGATGTGGGGTCTAACAAGATACAACACTTGACAAAGTCAGTCGTGGTAGTAGTATTCAATAATCAGCTAGATAAGTCACTGCCATATTATTATCTTTCTCGTAGACAATTACCCATGACTACATATGATCAGTCCATTCGTGATAGTATGGAGGATAACTGCTCTTACCACAACAGCGCTAAACTTAGAAAGAATAAACACAGCCTTATCAGTGTTACAATTACAATCCATTATTATTTAATAGCAACATAAATAAGTTAATATATCGTGCGGCAATGGTTAACAAGTTAGCTTGCAAACCATTACTATTGTAGTGACCTTGATCCTTTTTTTCTGTCGAAGCTTAGGAAATATTTAACAAATATTCCTTTATACATTTATCTGAAAAAAACCCCCAAAAAACAAAACAAAAACAAAGCAAAACCCCCAAAACAACGAAATATATAGTCTTTTTTATGGGTAATGCCCTGTTCAAATTCCAGGCGATTCTGTTGCGTTCACTTTCGTACTTTGGTGAAGGCATCAATCCATCTCTTCTTCCCCCTGTTTTAGGTTAAATAGTAGAATAGACTCTGGGCTCTCAGTCGTTGGGTAGAAAACCAGTCTAATCGAAGGAAAACTCTGAATTCCAAACCGTAGAGAAGGCAACAGAAGAAAAAAAATCTTTCCGAAGAATTCATGGCAATTCAGAGATAATAAAGAAAAGGAATCTGTGGAGAGCTATGATCGCCTACGTCCGGAAGGAACATAACATTTTATAAAATATACACTATAGGCTAAGAGTTTGTGGCTACTATCTGGATTCCGGAGAATAGCCTAAAACTGAAGGTAGTATGCCATTTTCATAATTAAATAGTTCGCTTTGGGCTGGAGGGACTTTCTCTTCTTTAAGGCTTTTATCATGTATTCAATAATAATGATAATAATAATAATAATTTATAATAATAATAAATATAATAATAATAATGATAATAATAATAATAAAGTAATCCATAAATGCATAAATTTTGTTTAAAATTTTTGTAGTTTGGTTGGTAATGGCCATCTTAGAGCTGGCGGATTTTACCTTTTGGATAACTTCCGCTATATAAAAAAAATGGACGCCATGCATTAATGGGTTAAATAATTTCAGCATCTTAGTTTAGTAGGAGTTAATTTAAAAAATTATGAAACTTACTAATTATTAGATCCAGTGGGGAGACCTCAAACTTTTAGTATACAGTGGAAGTGCTATTGGCAGTTATCGATACAGAAAATGTTATCGGTGAGTAGAGTTCAAAATTCTGCCGAATCTGTTTGATTTCATTAACGCCCTTGTAAAAGGCATGAATCCGTCCTATTTAGTTTGGTTTGGTTTGTTTTACGGCATATCAACGTCAATGGGTTATTTAATGCCGACAAGATTTTTATTGTTGGCAATATTCTTGTTCAAAAATATATTGCTGGTAGTAATTTTTTGCAAAAAAAGTATTTCTGGTATTAAAACCTATTTTTACACTTTCATAGTGTTTTGACCCCAATTTGGTGGTTAACTATTTGTTAACTATTTTGGGACCTTAACAGGTCCACTCCGGGTCACCGTGGACGCGGGAATACCAGCAATTAAGAAGTAGTTCACCGCTTCTCAAAACCTCCTGGTCAGAGGCCTTGCTGTCGGACGTAGTTTATCGTCATACCCAGGACAGTCCTTTCTAGTTATGGATTAATTAGGAGAGTAGATTAATCTCTCTAGCCCAGTCTACTCTTCAAACTGAAAACCAGTCTAAGAGAAAGATAACTCTGAAAGATAAACCGTGGAGAAGCCAACAGTAAACCACTCCTCTATATTTCCCAATAATGCATGGCAGATAGAAGATAATAAAGAAAAATAATCTGTGGAGAGTCGTGACTGCATACTTCTTGAAGCGATATGACATTTAAAAATTTAAATGTTATTTGCGTAACAATTATCGAAACGGAAAATGTTATTAGTGAGTCGAGTTCAAAGTTCAGCCGGTGCTGTTTGAGTTCATTTCGCACTAATGTCTTTTAGGGGAAAATATTAGTACCCTGTTATTTAACTCACTAACTACGAGAGAAATAATAGGACAGAGTGGATCCCTTTGTATGAAAGGCAGTCAAATGAAATTTGGAAAAATGACGAATCTGTCTGTTCTCCCCCAGACTATGTGTCGGGTGGGGTGGGGTGTTAGTGGGGTATTCAACCAGTCGAGGAGATAGACAAATCGGAATTCAAAACAAGCCTTAACAGGGACGGACTCTATCAAGCTATCTTGCTCTCGACATATCCATGCTGTTACGGCTGAGGTACACGCGATGACCGTACTCTCGTCATGGGTTACGGGACTCTTGATCGTAATCGTATGAGGATAAGCGTAGTTAAATTGCGCCACTCATGAAAGGAAAGTCAAGTCAAATATCGCCCTATTAGATACTCGGAAATCCGTACCCAGCCTGAGATGGGCTCCGTCAGACTATCTTGCCAAAAACATACCCAATGCAGATACGGCTTCAGTACACGTCGATCCTTAATGACTTACGTTTCAGAAAAAAATATATGTTGCATATATTCCGACCCTGAAAAAGAAACTATAGGATATTGCATAAAACTGTCTCTAGTCACAAGGCAGGCTCATCTTTCTTATCTGATGTTTACGAAAACTCCTCCCGTCTATACAAAGAAAAAAAGAGAACTCCGCTGATTGGCCGTTATGGTCACATGATTGGGCAAGCGCTGGGCATACTAATTGGAGAAGAGGAAACAAAGTTATTGCAACATTTCCACTCATCATTAAACTTCTTGAAATTTTATCAGAAATTGAAAGAATTACGTCTAAAAGAGCAAATCAATTTCAAAATGTGCATAACGCTTCATGACTATGAAAAATACTCCTATATATATGACGTGATAGTTCTATAAAGTTAATGTTGATTTTGCAAAGGGGAAACGAGGGAGTTTTCTAGATTGCATTTGTGTGAAGTGATCACAAATTACCACAGAATAAATTTAGACTTGTCTATACACACGAAAAACTAACTGATTTAAAAGAAGAAGAAGGTTGATGATGATGATGATGATGATGGTGATAATGATGATGATGATGATGATGATAATGATCTAGTGGAAGGTTAGCGAGGTGAACCAATTCCAAAACAACTTCTCTTAGCCGGACTATGGAATAGATGCGAAGAGAACTGCCCGAGAATTCAGTGTCAGATATAGAAAAGAGAAAAATAATGTTTTTGCAGACAGCGTTTTGGAGTGTGTTTTTTTCAAACGCACTGTTACCTAGAAGTATAAAATACCAAAAGAAGTAACTAGGTCTTTTTAACAATTAAAATGGTGCCGTTCGGAGGTGGGGAGGTGTAATTTTATTTTTGTACGATTGAATAAAATAATAAAAAAAGAAACTGAATCTCAATTAATAATGATAGAAATTTTTTTTCGGATTGATTGTCAATAATAATAATAATAAAAAAAACAACGATGGTGAATGATGTATTTGAAGATATACATTTCCTTTGCCTTTCGATTGGTCAAAAATAAAACTGAATATGATCTCATGATTAAGAAAAAAACAAAACTGAAAAACAATGTTAGCGTTTATTTACTGCTCAGCAGCGATTGTTTTTTTCATCACACAGAAATGCTCTCTCTCAAAATAACATTCGATCATGAAGTCACATGCTGGCGTTCGATACTGCAATCACATGATGGCATCCAATTTATAAAGTCTCGTGACTTATCACGCAAAATCTTGTGACAGACGCCCCAGTACTTAACGAAAGTTAGCTTTGTCTGGCATAAGACCACGAGCAATGAAGGCCATATGAAGATCACATTCACTACACAGTTGTGGAGGACCGATCGTCTAATTCATTAAAACCAGCTTCTCTATCTGTCTGTTTGTTTGTCTCTCTGTCTGTGTGTCTTTCTGTCTGTCTCTCTCTCTCTGTATATATATATATATATATATATATATATATATATATATATATATATATATATATTTATGTATGTATGTATGTATGTATGTATGTATGTATGTATGTATGTGTGTGTGTGTGTGTGTGTGTGTGAAGTTCGGCGAATTTATCCACAACTTCGAATTAGATGTTGAGCATTATAACGTGTGGTCGCATTAACGTAAAAAGATTAAACAAGTTGTACGGATACCGCTCTTAAAGCGCAAAGTTTTGTAATTAAATAGTACATATTAAGAGAGAGAGGGAGGGAGACAGAGATAGAGAAAGAGGGCGATAGGGTGAGATATATATATATATATATATATATATATATATATATATATATATATATATATATATATATATATAGAGAGAGAGAGAGAGAGAGAGGCGATAGGGTGAGATAGAGAGAGACTATTAGCCACAAGGAATAAAATTAAATGTTCAACTTATCGTCCCAACTTGGTGTTTTGTGTTTATGGTATCCACTCGTCAGTGACTTTGGTAGTAAAATTGATTTTATTTGCAGAATAATTGTTTACAGAATTATTTGAGGAATGTGATACATTTACTGGCCTTAAAAGTATTGTCCTTCAGAAATACATTGGATCAAGCAGTTTTTCCCGAAACACAGTCTTACACACACACACACACACGCACACACACACACACACATATATATACATATGTATATATAGGAATAAAGTGTATTTAGTCAGTGAGTATTCATCCAAACAAGTTTGATTAAAAAGAACCGACAATTTTTATTGCATTTTTCCACTATTCGGTTGAAGCGTTGGATATTGCGCTTGAAGTTGTGTATAAACTGTCCGAAGTTCATATTTTGTTATTTTTGTTCAAATATTTTTCGACTTTCGCAGTCATCATCAAGAACCGATGTTCGGACGATTTGCAATTGTCCAGCTTCCCAAAGAATGCCAGGATGCAGACAAAGGAATTCTATCTACCACACACAGACACCACATCCACAACTTCGAGCACAACACTCAACACCTTATCCGGAAATTGCAAGAATATAATAAAAAAAATAAACAAACAGACCTTGTCGGTTCTTTTTGATCAATAAGTTTGTATCCTGATACATTATTATTTGAATTTACATCTGGATATTTCACTGTATAATGTTTGAACTACAGAATCAAAAACCATTGTCTAATAAGGTGCATAAAAATGGTAAAGGAAAATGGAGATTATGTTAAAAAATAAATATTTATGTAAAATAAATTTATCATTAGGCTACAGACTTGTCGGGTCAGGAAACTTCGCTTGAACTTTCACTAAACCACCTGGTGAACTCTCTATCTCTTTCTCATACGCACATACACTGCACTAGGAATCACCAATAATTCGCCGAAAAAACAGCATATCATGATGAAAAAATGTCCAAACTTAATTAAAACGAAATTTTATCCTCAAAATGTTTATGTTATGACTAAAAGTATTTTTTCGTCCTTTCTAGCACGTTCAAAATGTTGGTTAAAAATCTGTTTTTTTTTTTTGCGTCAGCGGTCTACGTAATATTTCCCGAAGCGTCTTTTTTTAGTGAAAAACAAATTCATTTCGAAATTCTTGCATAAATGAAATAATTGTCGGATTTTAATGAAACTTTCAGAACTTATTCATAAATTAATGAAATTATTTTAGACATTTACATTATTTACATTGTTCGGATGGTTGTCCTAATCTTTATTGTCATGTTTCGGCCGTTTCACGCTTCGGCCTTCTTCAGATGATTGGAATGTTGTGCTGAGCCCTTTATTTCGCCCACTGGGGGGGTGCGGTTGTTTTTGTTCCACGTGCCATGCCTCTTCCGGATGTTTCAGTTATCTCCCTTTTGCTCACCTCTCCAAGTTTATTGAACTCACAACTCTTTGGGTCAAGTCACTGGATCCAACTTTTATTCTTGGCCATGTGTCCTTGAGGACATCAGTGTATGGACTTTTTGGGACTTATAAAATTAATGTCTCAGTAATCATTTTTTTCAGTGAGGGACACACTGCAATTATTAATTATTTTCTTTTTTAGCTTCAATAAATAAAAAATAATACCATTAAATTTCATAAGAGATCTACGTAAAAATTAAAGTTCCTCTTTCTTATATTTTATCTCACTCTCAATTATGAAATTTTAAATTTATTTTATTGTTAGTATTTTAAATTTTATTTTTCCAGAAATCCTCTTCAAACGTAAAGCTAAAGTACCTAAAAAAATCAATAAAATATTAGATTGTTGAAAGTATCTAATTTTTTTAAATTACTGTGTAGTTAAATAAGTTGTTTCACTTAAAATTCGAAAAAATTGTCACTTCTGTCCTTCCGTCCGATAAATTCCCCTGACGTAAGCTGTCAATCATCGATGTAACCATCAATTCACACCTCGAAATAAGTCACCACGGTTAAAGTGAAGACATGCTTCTCATATTTTCAACTAATTTTTTCAGCTAAAAAAATGTTATGGGAACTTACCTGTAACGACAATGAACTCTTCCTGACACTATAAAGACTGCGCCACTCAAGAGAGACGGATAGAACGGAAGTGTAACGAGTCGAGACGGAACAAGTCGAGACAATAGTAGTTAACTCTAAACCAGACTGACAGTCATACTAACACCTTCAACTTCTTGTATTATTATTCTGTTTAATATATCTTTGATATTCCCACTCTTGTGTTCGTGTTGTTCTTCCTTGGTCCTAACCTTGGACCATAACATTGGTGCGAGGATATTGGACCATAACAAAAACTAAGTAATGTTCGTTTCCAATTACATTAAGTAAACTTTAAATTTTCGAATTTTCCTCAAATAACTTTTGAAAAGGTATAACTGATTTTTTTATAAAATATTTAAACAGAGAATCTAACTTTTGTTTACAAATTTTTCAAAAACATCATCGATTTTATGGCAATTTTACTGACTAAAAAACCAAGATTTTTAACTAAAATTTTGGACGTGCTTGGAAGGATTAAAAAATGTAAAAAAATAAAATAAATACTTTGCTCTTTCCTCTTAATAATAATATAAACATTTAGACGATAAAAATTTGTTTTCATCAATCTTGGAGCCTTTTTTCATTACAGAATGCTATTTTTTTTAGTGAATTAGTGGTCTACACTACAGCTTAGCCCAAATGTATTCGTTCCTTTTCCTGAGATGTTTATCTGTATATACACAAGTATATTTTCTTTTTCTTGAATTACGTTATTGTGTGTATAAAGTATATCTGTAAAATATCACGTATGTTTTGAACTAATTTATTTTGAATGATTTCAGCCTCTTCTCGCATCCGTTAGAAGTCGTAACTTCTCCTGCAACAATTGGCAGCTACATCCTCTACATAGTCTGATGTGAGGAAATGACTTTAAGCAATAGAAATTTGGTTCTACAGAAGGATGTTGAGAATACCATGGGCTGAACTTGTGAGCAACGACGAAATTTGAGAGGAAATGGAAACAAAAAGACACTCATACTTAACACCAGGAAGAGACAGATGAAACTTCTAGGGCACATAATGAGAAAAGAAGACTTGGAAAATTGGATACTCACAGGACGGATTGAAGGCAAGAGGGACAGAGGTAAACAACGCATAACTTACCTAGAGGGCATGAGTAAAATGATGGCAGAGCAAGGAGAGATAACAAAATGACGAAATTTATTAAGAGCTACGAAGGAGAGAAAATTGTGGAGTCATGATCACCTACATCCTACACGGAACATAGAAAAAGAATGCTTGATGCGAAAGCTTTAAAAGACTTTTCTTCATTGTTTCATTACAGACTTGCTTTAATATTCATTGTTCATTATATCATTAATACCACTGTGCAATCATGCATCTGTTGCTAAATGTCATTGTCCGATCACGCGGTCACGTGACAGTATTCCACTGCATTGTCACATGACAGCGTTCTAAAATATTGTGTCGTTGTAAACATGACCTTGTATGGGCAAAGCGCAAAGCAACATTGTTTCCGAGAATCGATGAAAAAAAAATAGGAACTAATTATTTATGTCATACAGAGATTTTTATTTCAATGATTTAATTATCTGTATACTTTCACAATTAGTGAATACAAATAAAAAAAAATTAAATATTTATGGTGGAAGAAAAGATGCAAGAAGGGTGAATTTTTTATTGGTTCACGATGTCGTGTCAGACAATTTTTCTCGTCAGAATCCATCTTGCATAATTATGAATCTACCATTCCTCCGTGCATTGAACATTGCTGCCATATCAAGTCTGGTGTTATAGATCACGAGATTTTTGGCAAATTCCAAAGAAGGATCTGCAATGTTATCCGTCATGACCTGGCATTTCAATTGTCACTTTCCCCAACACCATGAAATGACTTCTCTGTGTCTTTTGCATAAATATTTTCATGGAAACTGCTTTAATAAGTTTTCATCTCGGGTATCTCAACAACGTGAATTTAAGCTTGCGAGTCGATTGGCAACTAGGTCTCATCGTTTTACTGTTGAAATACATATTTGTAGTGGACCCCCTGGAGGTGGGAGCGATACGAAGCGGCCCGAGCGCCCCGAATCGGTAAGAGGTCACAAGAGGCCCACTGACATTTTCGAATTAAAGACGTGAAATCTGACAGGTGAAACAAAATGGCCAAAAGAACGAGCATATTTAAGATTAATACAAAGTTTATTTATAATGGGGACATGAGTTTATCCCTAAGACAAGGACACATACCGAAGTTAAGCAACGTCGAGTCTGGTCAGTACTTAAGTGACTGCTTGGGAAAACCAGGTGCTGTAAGATTGGTTGTGTGGGTGGTGTAATGGATAATGGTTGGAATTGTTAATCGGAGAGTCGAGTACCAATTCCTGTTGGGTTCGTTATAAATACTCGTGGTAAAACCAGCTCTTCTCCCACAGCTATGGGTTAATTAGTAAAAAGTGTTTCACTACCCCCCCCCAATTCTTACAATCTAAAAATATTTTCTGGCTTTAAATAACCCGCAAAGAGTTGATAAGCCGTAGAAAACGAACCAATCTAAGGAGAGATATTATGCACAGTTTAGATCTAGGGATAAAGTTAAGGTATAAAATTAGGAAAGATAAAACCTGTTGCAGAGCAAGAGATAGATGTTGGGTAAAGATTATCACTAGGATAGAAAATTAATTAATTATTAATATTAGAGCTAGGATAGGCACTTAGAAACGCTGAACCCTAAAACATAATTAGAAAGAGTAATTGAAATAACTCCTACCAAATGGAGCTTTTCATTTATTTCCGTCTATTTTTGTTATTCTTGCAGCTGTTGCAATTGTTCTGATTTTCGCGCCATTTTAGTAAAACGCGCGCCAAACTTGCTGAGGTGCAGAATAGAGTAGGTTAGCTCGAAGGTGTCAAGTGTGTTCAAGTGAGGAACAATACACCCCGGTTTCGCGTTTCTCTCGCTCATTAACCTCTGACACATCACAGTGTTTAACCGGGGCGAACCTAAGTGTCTGTATGCACCCTCCTTTGATGCGCTTTGTCGTCATGTGGTAAATAAACAGTGATGTTAAAATAGAACGTTCTCATTAAACAAAAATAAATTCTTTTTTTTTTACTTGTTTTTCATTCCGAAGAACATCAAGTGGAAAAAACGTTGTGCTGGTCTCACAGGATAGTGTTCGATCCTCACCTACGACCACTGTCTGAAAAGTAAGGGTCACAAACAATTTATTTCAATTTCAATCAACAAACTACATGGTTTTCCCTTCAAAGTAACCTCCCTTGAGTCTAATGCAGTTTTCCATCCTTTTCCTGCTACGCTTCTATGTACTGTTGATTCTTCTTCGATGTCCCCCAGCTCCGTCGTTACGGCTCCATTGAAGAATTCCACGCCTTCAAAATGGGTCTCTTGATGATCCTCTTGAGCTTGGGGAAAAGAAAAAAGTCACACGGCGATATTCCTCTTGGTCAGGAACTGCTGGATGCTGAGGGCGTTGTGAGCATGTGCCTCCGCCGGTCATCAATGGCCATGGATTTGATCCCACACATCTGTAAGGTAGGATCATGCCTGGACGGGATGGTATGGAGGAGAAGCATCCCCCTCTCTACGTCGCTGATGGATCCAAAGGAACATCAGGGCCATGACAGTTTGACACCAGCGCCTTCGCTGTCAGAACGAGGCTGTGTGACGAGTTTTTAGCTGTGCTACGACAGGGCTACATACAGTTTTGAATTCAGACTTACTTTCAGCTAGACTGGTTGCTACTCAAGGCTATGGAACCCAGTCTGTCCTGCTATTTACCCATAGCTGGAGGGGAGAAGAAGAGGATTCATACCTTTCTCAAAGGTATTAGCACGTAAGTGAATGTAGTGAATCCGATTGGAATTTGTTGGGGCGCACCCACCTTCACAACCATAATAGACTGATCCTATTATTATAAATAGAACAGTAGTTCTAGAGCGGTGTAGTGCAGTGCAGAGTGAGACTTCTGTAGTGATCAGTTACACTTCCGTTTCTCGACCGGAAGATACCGTTGGACTTTATTACTATTACTTATTGTTACTACTAATCTACGTTCGTTCTACTACTAATCTCTCTGATGTAAATACCTCTCTGAATATACCAGTATTTTCCCTACGACTGTGTTTGTTCGTTATTAGCATATACTCACGTGGAAACACTCAACATCTCAACAGAATTCAAACTCGTCACTCCGATTCCTCAATGCTATCCACAGTGGCTTCATCATGATGGGACACAGGAATTATCTTGGATTCCAAAAATGACAGAGTACCAAATATATTTATTACATAATTGATATACAAGAGTTCAAGGTATTATCTAAGATTTTGCTATTTCCTACAGGTATCTGACATCACTTTTGATCACGGTAGACACTCTTAATGTCTGTGTATGAGAGAAAGAAAGATAAAGAGAGAGAGGGGAAGAAGAGGATTCATACCTTTCCCAAGGGTATTAGCATGTAAGAGAATGTAATGTAATTCGAACTCGGCTCCCCGATTCCTCAGTTTGAGCTGCTATCCATTACGCCACCATTACTTTTCAGTGTTTGTGGTTGATATTCTGTTTTGTGAATTCAACTCCGTATTTAACACCAGACGCACACGCCTTTAGTATTCTTTTGTTACTTTCTCTTTCATTTGCGTATGCTGTATTCCAACTCCTTCGCTGACGCCTAGGTATTTAAAGGCGGCGCTGGCCAAATAGTGTAATAGGAAGAGTAAATATTTGTGAATAATAAATGATATACACGACAGTAGTCATACACCAGAAGACCTAAGTAGATTTATTTTCATCGCGATGATAAGCCAGCTGCTAATGAATGCTAATGAATGCAAACTCCATCGGACAATCAGCCGAATTAGCCGCTAAGGAATCCTATCATCCAAATTCTGATGGGTAGAGCGCGTAGCAGGCTTAAACCGGGAGTGGGACAAGAACAGTGCGATTTCGTTAAAGACACTGGAACAAGGAATGCGATATTTATGCTCAGAATGATATCAGAGAGAACAATACAAATGCAAATGGAGGTTTTATAGATTATGCAAAAATGTTTGATAAAGTATGGCAAAAAGAAACGTTTAGATTGCTAGGTAAGATTTACTTAGGGAAGATATTAGAATAATTCAGAACTTATATTGCTAGTAAGCCACCTGCACACGGATAGAAAATGAATTCAGAAAATACATAAAATTAAAATGAGAGTAAGACAAGGACTTATTCAACCTTTATAGTGAGGCGATTCTGAGAGAATTAAAATTCCTACCAGGAATTGGCCGCCACAATCTTAAGAACGCTAAATGTACAGACGGCATAGTATTGCTAGCAGACACAGAAATGAATGAACTCCGAGAGAAGGTAGTAAATGAAAGTAAAAAGAAAAGACTAAACATCAATTGTAAGAAGACAAAATGTTTTGTTGACAGGTAAAGAGCAAGATACGAATTAGAAATTGAAGACACTAAAATCCGGCAAGTACAAAACTTTAAATGTCTGGGATGTGTTTTAACAGAGGACCGAAAAAGCGACATTGAAATCCGAAGGCGCACTGGAATAGCGAGAGATGCCTTCCAAAAGCTGAGCAGATTTTTAAGAAACATTTGTTTGTTAAAGGGCTTTTAAAATGTCATTTTTTAAAGGGTTGGATTGATGTTTGATAATATTTTGTTTCAATTGTATTTTCAAAAACAGGTTTTATTTATATTACGCGTTGTACAGGGTGGTCCGAAAGTCTTGTCACCCATACATAACATAATTTTCTATTTCAGATGGCTGCCACGAAAATTGATGGTGTTCATACAGACCTTCTCGGCGAGTGACAGCGTCAATGAAAGTGAATAAACTGAATCCAGTAGATGTGTTTTGTATTACTTTATTACTTGTTGTTCTATTGTTCTCATCACTTTTAGGTAGGGGACGACAAGACTTTCGGACCACCCTGTATGCGTTCGTACATTATGGGTAGGGCAAAATGTAGGCGTTTCCCGCTTTTTGATTCTGAAGAATGTCTTCCACATTAGCTGACGCATTTTGAGAGATCAATGTTTCTTTTTTAAAGTTACTCGTACACTTTGCTATTTTTTTTCTAAATGTACTTAATAACACGCGAACGGCCGGAAAACGTGCGAAGTCTTGTCTGCCTGCAGCCTCTCTTTCTCTCTTTCACAATTGCTATCCCTCAAAAATGCTAAACTGGTTTAATTCAACTTTCTGAGTTCGCGGACAACCATGGTTGTGAACCTGTCCGCGAGGTTCGCGCTTGGCAGCACTCCCTTCCCGCATTTGCATTTCAGGGGAGTTGGCAACTATAATTATGAATAACCTCTTTTACCTTCTTTAACTATTAGCTGTTACAAAATGGGTGTTTGTGTTTAAAACAGTGTCTTTAATGACATAATCGAAGTGAAAATCTACGCAGGTAACATTGACGATATTGGCAGAAAACATTAATGAAGTCGAAAATTTGAAATCTACTATCGAACAAAATTCGATACTAAAATTCACATACGAATTAATTCAACAATAATGTACTTAAAACACCATATATTAAAAAATTGAACCAAAATTATATGTGCATGCGAGCAGAATTGCAATATTGAAATTTGAAGTGTGTATTCAGAGGTAGTGGGCAAGAATTGAACTCAATCTCTGCAGCTTACAATCTCTGCTCCACAGCAATTGCACGGCTTTTGTACGCCTTGATGCATGTATGTAACTGTGTAT
The DNA here is from genome assembly GCA_964036315.1 of Acanthosepion esculentum. Lineage (NCBI taxonomy): Eukaryota > Metazoa > Mollusca > Cephalopoda > Sepiida > Sepiidae > Acanthosepion > Acanthosepion esculentum. The sequence goes on along the minus strand of OZ038483.1, from coordinate 96,532,157 downwards.
TTCGGATAAGGTTTGTACAGACGGGGGAAAGGAGGAAGATAAATGCACAGATGAAGATTGTGTTGAGCCAATCATCCAATATAGGTTTGGTTTGGTTTATTTTGTCTTACGGCATATCAATCTCAATGGGTTATATAATGTCGACAAGACTGTTAGGATATATTGCTATGAATAGAATATGTATTCTTTGTAAGAAATCAGTTTGCAAATCAGGTTTTATTGACGTATTTTTGTCGAGAGTCAAATGTATCGCTGGTAATATATTTGTTTCTTTTTCCAAAAGGTATTGCAGGTACTTTTATTATAAAAATCCACTTTCATAGTGTTTTGAACCTAGTTTGGTGTGTGGGTGGTAACTATTTGCCCAACAGGTTCTACCACCCATGGTCATGGTGGACCTGGGAACAACAGCATTTAAGAGGTGGTTCCACGCTCTTCAGAATCCCCCCCCCCATCAGAGGTCTTGTTCTCAGATATAGTTTATCGTCATAGTCAGGGCGACCAATATAGGGAGACAGTGTCTGCTTTGCATAAGCAGCGCTCTCGCTTGATTCAGACAGCTGCTAAGACAGACTCCGGGTGAGAACAGGAAAGAGAAGACGGGTGGGAAAGAAAGAGAGAGAACATGGGAGAAGGATCGTGTGTGTGTGAAAGAGAGGGAGAACAATGAAAATAAGGAACGAGTAAACGAAATAAGGTGAGAGAGAGAACATAATGAAAAGAGAGAGAGGGGGAATAAAACAATGACAGGAGAGAGAAAGGCTATAATAAGGCGAGAGAGCAAGAGAATGAGAGAGAGAGAGAGAGAGAGAGAACATAATGAAGAGAGAGAAAGGGGGAATAAAACATAATGGCTGGAGAAAGAAAGTATATAATCAGGAGAAATAAGAAGGTAAAGAGTGTGCGTGTGAGAGAAAAAGAAATAAAAAAAAGCATATAACAAAAAAAAATGAAAGAGAAAACATAAGAGAGAGAGAGAGAGAGAGAGAGAGAGAGAGAGAGAGAGAGAGAGAGAGAGAGAGAGAGAGAACATAATGAAGAAAGAAAGGGATAGAGAGAAACCATAATAACGGTAGAAAGAGAAAGAGAGAGAAAGAGAATGCGAGAGAAAGAGAATGAGAGAGAAAACAATAGAAAGAAAAATTTAAGAGCGGAGGAGAAGAGTATAATAATGAGAGAATTGTAGGGTGAGTGAAAGAGAATATATGAAGAGAGAAAAAACGTAATGAAGAGAGAGAGAGAGAGAGGGAGAGGGAGAGAGAGAGAGCCATATATATATATATATATATATATATATATATATATGAGAGAGAGAGAGAGAAAGAGAAGGACAGTATTAAAATTGAAGGTTTGATGGTTAGTGTCAAAATATTACAGGAGCAAAATCGAATCTTGTTTACAGTCAAAAATCATCCAATAATAGTTTCATCGATCAACACGCATTGATGCACGCGTTTCGCTGTGGATCGATCCGTATCGATGATATCTACATAGAAAATGCAAATGTCTACATACAATCACGCCTCCATACGAGTTGAAATATGTGAACATATTATGATTGGCCCTTCTCAAGGTTGAAAATGGATATTACAGTCATTACTGCTACTACTGAATAAAATTAATTATGGGGGAGTTGTTTAGAAAAAATAATTTGACAGAGAGAGAGAGAGTGTGTGTGTGCGTGCGAGAGAGACAAAGAAAGTGGGATTTGTGATGGATAGCGGCTCGAAACCAGAAATCGGGGATCAGAGTTCGATTTCCAGTCGAATTTCGTTACATTCACTTACGTGTTAATACCCTTGTGAAAGGTACGAATCCACATCTTCTCCCGCCAAATGCAGGTTAAACTGTAGGGCAGATTGAGCTCTTCAACCTTGATTAGCAACAAGTTTACAAAAGCTTTATTCAAGATGGAAGAGAAAGCAATAAAAAACCATTGGCTTGCGAATAGATATGAAAGATGTTTCCAAAAGACCCATCAGAAATATTCACAAATCAACCATACCTAAAATCCCACCTCGGACAACACGGCACCCCAAAGTTCTCCTCAGTATAAATAAGTGCTCAAAACAAAATACAAATCCAGTCACTTTTCAAGCGGAACTACAAAACAGTAGACAACAATAGCCAGAGTATGTGCACATCTATAGTGATGATTCCAAAAACAGTGATAGAGTAGAATGTCCAATTATTTTTTTAATAACGCAACAATTAAAAAACGTCTCCCAAATGAAGTCTCCACATTTAGTGCAGAAGCCACAGCGATAGATATAGATATAGCCGTCGACGTGATCACCAAAGAAAAATCTTCAAAATTTATCATCTTTTCCGAATCTATATGAGTATTAATATCTATCACAAAGAAAAAGCTCAAATATTTGAAAAAATCCATGCCATCTCTATATTCCAAAAAAATCTGTTCATTTGAATTTCTAGCCATGTAGAAATTAAGGGCAATGATGGAGCAGATAAAAGTGCTAAACATCCATTAAGATTAGTTCCTGTAAACTATCAAATCTCATATTCTGACTAAAACCATTAATTAACACATGCAAAATCAATGGCGGGAACAAAGCAGCAGAAAAACGAAAAATAAACTAAATACAATCTTAGAACCCTCAGAAAACCCTGCCGTTACGGAAAATCCCGAAAGGAAGAGGTTATTATAACACGACTACGAATAGGTCACAATAAAATTATGCGTTCTTTCTTACTGAAACAAGAAGTACCACACTGATGTCCTACATGCCAAACCCAATATACAGTCAAACATTTCCTGACTGAATGCATTGATCTTGACTCCAAAAGACACAATTTCTTCAAACAGCCTAAAAGAACTATTCGGAAGTATTAAAAGAAATAGAATTATAACATTCCTGATTATAACATCCAGTTGGATTATATCTGAAAATATATACAGGGTGCCATGGGTAAATTGTCGCCATTTTATATTTTTAATTTCGGGCATGCGTGTTGGTTGTACTTATTTTTGTCAACTGCATAGTATAGTAGAGTCAATTGGGCACCATCTGTGAGAAAAAGAGCACCATGACACAATTCCCTCCGTCAGAAATTAGAAAACGACATGCTATACTACTTGGCATTCGCACCGGAAGCTCCAATACGAATATTTCTGAGGACAGTGCAGAGGATTCGGAAATATTTGGATGATATATCCACAGGGCCTCAGACTCAACACGGAGGCCTACATCAAGTGCCTTGAGGAAGTAGTGATGCCCTGGGTCAAGAGGATGGCTGCTGGAAGACCTAATAGCTGGCATCAGGACATTGCACCATGACACGCATGCAGGAGAACCCAGTCATGACTGTCAGACAATTTCTGCGGCCACGTTGTTGAACTTCGGTGATCGTACGAGGACCGGTGTTTAAATGTGACATGACCGTAAACTAGTCATAGGAGAGTGGCTTTCACAAGGGCTAACACGGATCTCTTCTCCTTCAAACGCTTGGCATGTTAGTTAAAAGAAAGTTTTGCCAAAATATCTGGCAATGGGACAGAGTGCAGGGATGTGGACTCATGCCTTTGCCAAGAGTATTAGTGTAAGTTAGCTGTTTGAGTTGAAATTCAAACTTTGTTCAATTCCTGTTCCTCGGATGATAATATACTTGCACTTCCATAATCATTTCAGCCCCCAAAAGGCAATAAAGCCACTAAGTTGCAAGAGGTTACTGAGTGTGAAGGAATATGAGAAAATGAAAGTATTATTAAAGAGATATGACAATAAAAGAACAAGAATTAGAAGACAGAAGATAACGACTGACAGAAGATAACGATTGACACTACATTTAAAATTTTGAAAATCAACGTTGACTGGGAAGCAAGAGGCCGGAAGAGAGTTCCACAAACAAGAAGTGTGAGTGAAGAAACTGTTAACATAGAACTTACGGTTACATCTAAATATTTCACCTGGAAAATGATGAGACTTGGGGACCAATCTAGTATCGCAAACAATACAAAAGTCAAAATACCAGAATTTCTTCTTTTCTCATTCCTATTTTCTTATCGTGCTGTTAGATTACAATCCATATTTGATCCCAAATCATATATATATATATATATATATATTTCTAAGGAAGTAATGTCTTATTTATTAATCTAACCTATTTTTATGATTTTAAATATTATTTTTAGAGGATACCCATATTTTAGTAGACAGTCCGTTAATTTTCTAAACAAGATATTTATTTCCGTCTACAGGCCTGAATATTTTAGAGAAATTTTATTAAACAAATATATATATATATATAATAGAAATTGTTAGGAGGATTCGATAATTATAATTAAGTAATTCATTGAGTCTGAAAGAAACCTCAACAGAATGCAGAAAGCACTGGACGGCCGTTTCGCCCTATATTTGGGACTCATCAGCAGTGCGCATCCACTACCGAGAATTGAAACCCTGGCAGTTAGGTTATCAAGCAAACATCATACCAACTGTTCCAACGGGCCTCGGTGACGAAGAGGTAGCAAATCAGACTCAATATAGCGCCGCTCGCTCACAGAATTCACATTTACTGATCTTCACGATCAAATGTCTCGTAACCCATTAAGGTTGTACTGAAGCCATAGGAAAAGGGAGAGTTTCATGGCTAGAAAAAAAAAGGTTTCTAAATCCATAGCCTCGGGGAGAATAGACGGATTGATTTTTATCCCAAGGATAGTTGAATTCACTTGTTTGCCTAGACTGGTTTTCATACTAAAGGACCCACTCTACTATTTCATCTGAAGTTAGTGGGTGAAATAGTAGAGTACTAATTTTTCCCCCAAAAAAGTCATTAGTGCGAAAAGAACTCAAACAGCAACGGCCGAATTTTGAACTCGACTCACTAATACCATTTCCCGTTTCGATAACTGTTACGCCAAAAACGTTTACATTTTTTTTAACGCCATATCGCTTCCGGACGCAGGCAGTCACGTCTCTCCACAGACTCATTTTCTTTATTATCATGCCCTCCGGGGAAATATAGAGGAGTGCTTCCCTGTTGCCTTCTCCACGCTTTGGCATTCAGAATTCTCTTTCTCTTAGACTGGATGTTAATTAGAAGCAGGGCTAGATGGTCTAATCTACACTTCTAATTTTGTGGTAAATTTCATGGATTTTCGATAACTGTCGAATGTTCCTCTCAATAACTGATTCTACTGAGAATAATCTAAGGATCATGAACCTCCGTAGGTTTCTGTATAGAGCATCCAACTAGCCACGCCCAGTGACTCTTACTGGCACAGTCCATTGAACGAAGAAAGGGGGAAAAGAAAGCGAGAATATAAATGAATTAAGTAAGATAAGAATAGAAGATAATAAAAAAGAAAGTGTTATTTTGAAAAAGAAAAGGGGGCGTGAAATAAGAAAGTAATGTGTTGTGTTCCACTATTGTTTTACTAGAGGTTACCTATTTTACCTGTTAAATAGTTGAAGTTTCCTGTTGACAATATTATATATAATCTCGTGGTAAGTTTTATGGATCTTCAGTAACTTTCGAAAGTTATTTTCGAGAACTCTTAGGCGTGTTAACTTTCTGTCATCTATCTCTGTAGGTTTCTTTATATATTATTCTACTAGCCACCTCCATGAAAGTTCATTGATACGAACAATATTGATAAGAATAGAATGATTTGTTATTTACGGCTTATCAACCTTTTCTGGGTTATTTAAAGTCGAAATATATTGGATTGTAAGAATAATTCTTTTTTGTGTGGGTGACTATTACAGTAACGGTTTTTTTAGAATAACAATGATTTTCCAGATAAAAGTCTTACTGTTTAATCCATAGCTGTTTAACTCCCTCAAGGATATACGGCTGTCCGATTTCTTATTGCAAACCGCTATCCATTATACCACCCACACATATTGAAAACGATATGATATATTTAAAAATACCAATAATATAGTGGGCTCAAAGATAATTTTTAAATGAGTACATGAAAGAAGCTTTAGATTAAAGTTCTTAAAAAACGAAAATAATTTTGATACGTATAAATAAAATCATTAACCATTTCCATTTATAGCACACATACACGTATTGTTTTAGGGTTTTCATTCTTTTCTTTTAATCATTATTTTTAGATGATATTCTTTGGTAGGTGGTAAGATAATTATCGGAAATTCGAGAATAAAACCGAACTGACTCAAGTGTACAAAATGAATAATACATTTTTATTCATTTTCTTTATAGTGATGAGTGAGTCCTTTCGTGTTCGGCGTAGCAAAAACTTCGTTAATCAGGCTGATGTTTGTAGCAGTCAGTGGAAAAGTCTGGTAGATGTGTTTTGAAGTAAGACCACAATAGGGGTAGTAGTAATATCTGAAATTAGATCAATGTCAATCAATTGTGTTTTTCTCGGCTCTGGGCAGGGCAGAAATATCAGTAGCAAATCACCTCTTAATTACGCATCACGCACAGCTGGTTTCTACGCAGTAGCGTTCTTTTGTTCCGCCCTCTCCTTGTCTCATCTGCCTCTAACCCAAAGGTGTCATGTTTATATACTTTTGACTAGGCTCGAGAATTTGGCGCGAACATTGGTTTCGGCTAACATTAAAATTATCTTTGTGTCAATTTTTTTGATTGGCCACAATTATTTTATTTTGCTTTCTTTTTCATTTTTTTATAACGAAAGTTATGCGTGGAACCTCCCTGAACTTTGGTATTTTTCAGTCACAAATAAGTAGGCTCTGCTTCTGCAAACTTCCGCCGTTTTGGGCCAGGTTCAGTCTTTTCTTCTTTCTCTTTTTATCTGAGGATTGCCTTCTCGTTAAGAAATAAGTATATATATATATATATATATATATATATATATATATATATATATATATATAGAGAGAGAGAGAGAGAGAGAGAGAGAGAGAGACAAAGAGGGAGGTTTTAAAGGAAAGCACAATGCCTTATTTTAATTTTAATTCTTTTTAGTTATGTTTATATATTTTATTTTTAGATTCTATTTTTGTCGGGGTTTATATTAGAACTATTATCGCTAAAGAATAGTTAGGAGAAAGGCATTTTGTTGAGTTACGTGAACGGAAGTTGAATAAATGAACAAAACTTTTGTCTCTTGACAGATTTAAAAAAAACTGTTTCATTCAAATGCATTGAAAAAATGTCCTGTTAGTTTGGAGCATTATACTTGTGTGTGTGTGTGTGTGTGTGTGTGTGTGTGTGTGTGTGTGTGTGTGTGTGAGTAAGTGAGAGAGAGATTGAGTTATAAATGTATTTTATTGAATACCTTTCATGTTAGGATTGTGCTTAAGAAAACGTCAGATACAAGGAAAGAATAAAACGGGAAGAAAACCCATTTGGGAAAAAAAACTGTTTTTCTTTTAGAAGAATTTGAGGAAAAGCAAAATATAAAAAAAATCGAATTAAATGGAATGGTTAAAAGGAGAAAGGAACAAAACCCCAAATCCTCGTTATGATTAATTTATATTTTTGAATAATTAAGCAATAAAAAATAAACACAATAAAGAGGAGATTGGCAGAAAATAGTAACCCCCATCCAAAAAAACAAAACAAAAAACAAACTAACCAAAAACAGAAAGAAATGATATTAAAATGATAAGAAAATAAATACTACGCATGCGCAAAAACACACCGACAAAAAAAGAAAGAAAAATAATTTTGAAAGGCAAGAGGAACATTAACCCATTAACAACAACGACAGCAACAAAAAAGCGACTGGTGAGAACTACATAATTTCAGCAATAATAAAAAAAATAAAAACACGACAAAAAAAAGCCAATGAGTTTTGAGGTCAGGCTAGTTTTAGTTCCTTCCTCAACTCTGACACACTGCATTATTTCTCGATCTACAAATACCCGTCCAACATTCGTATCCGTTCACAGGAACTATAATACCAATTTAACTTTATTCAAGATGGGGACAAACAACACGTATGCTTATGAGGAAACGAGTTAAACAAGTACACCAATATAGAAAGAGGTGTTAGACAAGGATACGTTTTCTTACCGGATTTATTCAACCTTTAAAGCTAGACGATCATAAGAGAATAAAAAGAGCAACCGGGATTTATTATCGGCGACCATAATCCTAACAACGTAAGATACACGGATGACATTGTGTTGATAGCGGACTAAGAAGAAAAACTGCAGAAACTTCTAGAGTAGGTCGTAAAAAGAAGCCAGAAGAAAGATTGATTGATTTGCTTGTTTAACGACATATTAACTCCTTATTAATCAATTAATGCAGACATTTAAAATTATTGGACGCTTTGACGTAATTAAATATCATATATGTTATTCTGCTTTCACAATTGAATACATGGTAGATGGTACTCAACTTTTGTGCATATATATTTTTGTGTGGACATGATTACTATGATGTGTGTTTTATGTAGTTTTGTTGAAGCTATTTTTTGGAAGACAGCTTGATTTCTTTAAGGAATTGTAGGATATTATATGGTTTAATGTCATGAAAAAATTCTTTATGTTCGTTGTTAGGTTGGTTGATTTTGTTTAGCGGCATGGGTTATTTAATGCCTAAATTTAAATATTTTGAATACTATGGCTTCAACTAAGTATATTTTGAACACAGTTGTATGCCTTCAACTACAGATAAAATGTTTGTTGGTCCTTTTGCTTTAAAGATGTTGGTAGTTTTACTATAAATATCTGTTATTGATAATTTTACTGTGTAAAAATGTATTGCTGATATTTTTACTATAAAAATGTATTTTTATACTTTCATAGTGTTTTGTTTTGGGGTTGCCCATTGTTTTATAAATGAGACCCAAACAGGTGCTACTACCCCGGGTCAGGGTGGACCTGGGGACAACAGCAATTAAGAGGTGGTTCCATGCTCTTTAAAATCTACAATCCTTCTTGCTGCTGGGTGCAGTTCCAGAAGAATGGACTAACCATTTACAGTAAGGAGACGGAATTTATGGTCGTCAGTAAGAAAGACAGTTGAGAGCTACAAATTGGTGACAATATCAAGCATGTACATACATTTTACTGGCTTGTGTAGTAACAGACAATGGAAAATGAGACACAGAAATCCAAAGGGGCATTGGAATAACGAAAGATTGTCTTCCTGAAATTAAGCAAAGTATTAAGACGGGAACATTTTGTTAGAAACAAAAGACTTTCATATCTGTTGTGGCCTTGTTCGGGCCAGAAATAAAGGCACAAAGAGAGGAATTGAGTTAACCATATTAACAGAAAATGGTAATACAAAAATATACAAACGAACAAGAATGTTCGGTCCGACTGTCAGGGCTGGCTGTTGGAAAATACACTCTCTAAAAGGCAGTACCTGTTCTTATTTATAGCTGGGAGAGTCCATACGTGCATGGGTAAATTGCCATAACAATATCTATCCTCCTAAATGGCAGTGAATGTCGGACAATTTCATTACAGGTAAGATAATGTGAATAACATGAACATAACATTTGAGAAACGAGAAAGTTTCTGTCTATATCTCTGAGATGAGGTATTATGATTATTTACATTATTTACATTATTCGGACTGTTATACTCATTTTCATTGCCATATTCACAACGTTTCGGCCGTTGTACGATTCGGCCTTCTTCAGGTCTTGATCTTGATATATAAAAATATGTATGTCGTTATCCCATACATACGGTGACGCAGAGAGGACGTACGTTTTTTAAAAACTTTTTTTATTGAAATCAATGTGCAGAGTCCTGTTACCAGTCAAATGGTCTTCCAGCAGCCACCGTTTTTACCCAGGGCAGTATTACCTCTTCAAGGCTTTATGTAGGCTTCCGTGTTGGGTCTGCGGCCGTCACCAACAAATTTGTGATTTCTTTTCTTCTCAGAACGATCAGAATGAGTTTCCCAGCTGCCATACCTTTGTAATAAGCATTAGACTCATCCAACTCTCTCCGAATCCTCTTCACTCTCACCTAAACACTTTGAAATGTTCGTATTGGAACTTCCGGATGCCAAGCAGTACATATGCCGTTTCCAAATTTCTGCCTGAGTGAATTGCGTCATGGTGCTCTTTTTCTCACTGACGGTGCCCAACTGACCCTAATATACCGTGCAGTTGACAAAAACAAAAACAAACAACGCAAAATATAAAATGGTGACAATTTACAACAATTTAATGGCAGCCTGTATATGTGCGAGTGTTAAATAAGAAAGTAATGGCAATTTTGAAATTACGCGGTAACCCCCCCCCCCCCTTAAAAACAGGGTGGTGTTGACGCGCGACTCTATGTGTGAGCAAGAGGTGACGGTAAGCGATTGCACCATCGAAGAACAACGTACCGTATGAGTTTTCTGTTGGCAAACGGAGTGAAACTTGATGAAAGTGGCAACAATCACGGGCAACATCTGTGGATCTGCACAACACATAGTACATGATGACTTTGGGTATCATAAAGTGTGCACGCGTTGGGTCCCGAAACCATCACGCGGCGCAGACGTGGCTTCGTCAGCCACTTAAATGCTTTTCGGAACGGACGAAGAAGCTGGTTGAACGATACCAGAAGTGCGTCGTTGTGCGGGGAAACGTGATATATGCATTTGATCGTCATCAGTAGAAATAAAGGTGTTCTATGTAAATTGCCTTTATTTTTTTAAATTTTCTATCCTCGTATATTGTGTGTGTGTGTGGTAAGGAATAATCTTTTCCCTTATAAATAAGTGTTGAAAACCTACTATTTTCTGGGAGATTAGGTCAATTTAGTTTCTTACCTGTTTGTCCCATTCTCTTTTTGCTAAGAACAACTTGAGATTTTCACAAGGGGACGAAGAAAACACACACACAAAAAAGAACACGTTTGATAGAATAGGGAGACTGTGTTGCATCAGCAGAGATTCTGCCATTTTAAAAAATTAGCATTCCAGATTTTGACTTGAAAACTGAATTCTGTCACCGGCGGGATATTGTCAACCATCTCTGACATGCAGCCTGTCAACTTCCCTTTTCTTTTTTCTTTGAGATTGTTCTTTTCTAAAAAATTTAAATTTCGACCAAATCCAAGTTCTTGTGCCAAAAAAAAAAAAAAAAAAAATACTAGAAACAGCAAGACACAAGGGGCGCAAAATTTTAGATCAAGACAACCACTGCGTAAAATTTCAACAGGAAAACACATTTATTTACAGTTTACACAATTACGAAAAAAGACACAATACAGGTTTGCACAAAAATTTCCTGCAAAGTCGGGATAACGATTTCAAGAATTACCAACAAGAAGTGGAAAATTACAGCAAGAGAAAAATAAGGATTCTGTAAATGACAAAAGAAAAAAACAATACAAGAAGGCTATAAGAATCAAAGTTTCAACTACCTTTGAGAAAAAACAGCAGTTATTTTGAAAAAGGTCCCTTTTAACTTCACACAGTTCATGCTTGAGAATTTCTTAGAAATCTTTTCGTTTTAGTCTGTCCAACCACAGGAGAGTTTTCACTTGAAATTTTGGTTGGTACTGGTGTCTTCTTTGATGTTCTCTTCTTGACGACACATGGCTTCTTTGATGTTGACGACCTGCCTTGTTCCCTTGCTGTCCCAAAATTTTCTGCTCGTATGTTTATAACTCTCTCAGTCCGACAATTCCTCTTGAAACTTGGGCGCCAATACCGTTAATAGCTCTTTCGTCAACGTTTCATTCGTTCCCTCTCTGGACTTTTTCCTCTGATAGCTGTCATTTTTATTGAAAAAGGAGCCATCATATCGGCTCACTTCAAGTTTTTACAAGGGCTTCAAGAAATTGGCTCTCATTGGCCAATATATGTGAAACCCTTCTCCAAGTCTTCGAAAAACGAATCCGCGACAAATAATTTTGGCGGTCTACCGCTTGAGCCTATTGAACAGGAGTAGGGTGCTTACCCTTCTTTCTAGGACTGGATTTCTGGTTCCTTCTCCGAAAGTCTTTTCATTCGATTTGACTCCCAGTAGACACTTGTGTCTTAGTGGCATTGTCACCTTGCTTGGGGTGAATTGATTAAAAAAATACACCGTTGTTTGTATATAGCTAATTACGTTCTTCGAATAATAGCTAGAAATATCCGTGAACATTTCACGGTTTTCCTATTTGAATTTTCTGATGAATGATAATTCTTAAGTTAATGATTGAATAAGTTCATGGCGAGTTCTATGACAATAAAATATCCGAAGAAAATTCCCCTATCACATTGATAAATATGAGAGCTTTAACAAAATATTGTAATAACAACTGTAAAGATGAATGTTGGTCGTCATTCTAAGAAGTAAGGGGATATAAATTAAAATATTTGAAACTGAGAACTTTTCCACTTCACTGAAACAAATGTTAAACAAATGAAACTATTGTCGCCTCTTTTGTCTTCCCTTTTTCTTACTTTCATTTTCTCACTAAAAGCAAATTACGTCTCTGATATGTTTCCGTCTTTCCACGTGATCGAAAAGGAAAGTCCATTATTTATGAGGTATTAGCAGGAGACGTTAAATACTTTTTTCTTTCTTTCTTCATTTTCTCACTGAAACCAAGTAGCGTCACTGATATGTTCTTTCCATCTTTCCACTCAAATAGTCCATCATTTATAAGATATTGGCAGGGCGCAAAGGTCGTGCTAACTGGACATGCAGAATTATAATAAGATAATAACTATCTCTGCCTACTACAGATTGCGCACTAACATGAGTAGTTACCACCAAATAGATCAGATTTGAGTTGCTGTATTTCTTTTCCTCTAGTTGCATGTAACAAAACAGTTCGAGACGACTGGGGTGATTCCCTGATCGTCGCTGTCACATCAAGCCAAGACTGCTGATCCGTTTTCTTGATCGCCGTCGTTAAATCAATCCGGGGCTGTTGATCCGCTATTCTGACCGCGGAGGTCTGAAAGTAGCTGGTTTTTGTCCGGAAATTGGTTTAACATTCTCATGTCAGTTTCGCCAGTCGTGTTGGCTTAGGACAACTTAACTCCTTTATCTGATTTCTAATAAATGCTTCCACCGGATGTTGACGCACTGAAGCATTTCTTGTTTTAGTTTTCGCAGTGAAAGAAGTCTAAAAAGGAAAAAAAATATAATGTGTGTGCGGCGCTAAATAAAAGTCGGTCCAGTTGTTTCACTCACGACACTAAGATCTTTAATCTAATCAGGAGTGCGTTCGAAGGGAAATTTCACTACCTCACTACTACCTGACGCATGATTTCTCGAATAAAACCGCGTATCATACACTTCTTCTTTCAGGACGTTGGAGATCATGACTCTCCACAACTTCCTATCCTTTATAGCTCTTAGCAACTTTTCCCCCTCGCACTCTTCAGCCATCCATTCAAACAAGCTCGTCAGGTAGGTGGTCCGCTGTCTCTCCCTGTCCGTTTTACCTTCGGTATATCTTGTCAGTGTTCACTTTGCCAAGCCCCCTTCCTCATTTAGTGTAAAAAATTTCAAATGTATGTTTCTGATTTTGAGTATAAGTACCATTTTTGTTTCCATTTTCCTTAAGACTTCTTCGTTGCTTACGCACTGCATCCATGGTATTCTCAGCATCTTTCTGTAGAACCAGTTTTCTCCAGTTTTCTCCTCATTTTTTTAAAAGCATTTTACGCCAAGCAAGGCGGGAGTGCCACTGCCTCGCAGGTGGTTACATAGAGTGAAGGTGAGAGAAAAACTGTGTAATGGTGGAATAAGGAAAGAATAAAAGATGGACGGGGTTCAAAACATCAGAAGATAGCAATTGACGTTGCGTTTAAATTTTTGGAGGTTGTAGTTATCAGGGAAGCAAGTAAACGGAAGGGTGTTCCACAGGCGGGAAGTGCGGGAAAAGAAGCTGTTGGAGTAGAAGAGGGGGTTATATTTTCATGTAGTTGGAACACCAGGGGAAAAAAGCTTGTCAGAGCAGTTGCCATGAAAATAATTGTAGAAAAGACAGAGGGAAGCCACGCAACATTGGTGATAAAGTGACTGAAGTCGAGATGCCAAGTCAGGATCGATTACATTGCAGATTCTTCTTTGGATTTTGTCGAGAACCTCGAGATGAATAGCAGGAGCACCAGACCAGATATGGCCACAGTACTCAATGCACAGACGAATGGTAGATTTGTAGATAAGTAAGATGGACTCTGACGAGAAAAACCTTCTGGCACGACACAGTGAGCCAACATTCCTTGCAGACAAGGAATTATCTCTGTGGTGGCTAAATGAGAGCAATTTCGTTTTAGAGGCATTAAAATTTACAAGCCATTTCCTACCCCAGTTAACCACTGATTGAAGGTTCTTTTCGAGAGCAGTGACCAGGTTGACTTTGTCAGCGCTGTCGGGTTTGCTATTGAGACAGGAGTAAAAGGTAGTGTCATTTACATAGATGCCTACTTGGGGGTTGATGACATCAGGAAGATCATTGATGAAGGTCAGAAACAGTGTAGAGTTCAGGATAGAGCCTTGGGTCTGTAAATTGTCACACATTCACTGTCATATAAGAGGGTTCATATTAAATAGGAGTTCAACACTACTTTCTTTGCTTCCATCGAACATTTCCTGTTTCTTAATACTTTGCTTAGCTTTTGGAATTCATTTTCAGATTTCGGTGTCACATCCTCTGTTAAAACACCTCCCAGATTAAATATTTTAATTAAATTTATTTTCAAAATGTTTATTTTTGAGATCTTCAGTTCGTAGTTCGCATCTTGGGCTTTTTCTCTTGCTAACAACCATACATTCTGTCGTCTTACAATTGATAGTTAGTCCTTTCTTCTCGCTTTTCTTTCCTACATTGTCTAGGAGGTCTTGTCGTTTTACTTCTATGTCTGCCTCTAGCAAAATGTCATTTGCGTATCTTATATTGTTAAGACTGTGTCCGCCGACAATAAAGCCTGATAGGATCTTCAGTTTCTTTAGGATAGCCTCGTTGTTGAGGTGGAATAAATCTGGCGAGAAGACATATCCTTGTCTTACGCCCCTTTTTATTTATGTGTATCTATTCAATTCATTTTCTATCTGTGTGAAGACGGGTTGTTCCCATTATAAATTCTGGATGTTTCTAACAGTCTTCCCAAATCAATAGGGTTATTTATGTTAAGGCAGGGCCGTAGAAGCCGGATGGTAGAGGTGGTGGGGGTCTTGGTCGATGGGTGCTGTTGATCATCCCCAAAATTCTTACCAATTGTAGTATTTTTACAGGGTTTTATTTTAACA
Source organism: Acanthosepion esculentum (assembly GCA_964036315.1). Lineage (NCBI taxonomy): Eukaryota > Metazoa > Mollusca > Cephalopoda > Sepiida > Sepiidae > Acanthosepion > Acanthosepion esculentum. Next base: position 96,517,033 of record OZ038483.1, on the reverse strand, counting down.
AAATACAATAAAGAAAGAAATATAAGAAAGAAAACTATTAAAGCAAGGCAGAATAAAATATTTTCCCTTCATTACTGAATCTATATTTTCTTTGTAGATATCCAGAAAAGTTGTTTCATTTGTAACACAGACGGTTCTCTATTATTTCAAAGATGATTTCTGCCAATCTATGTTCTTGTCGCTAACCCTGTTGGCGGCCTTTGATAACTTAAGGCTAAATTCTAAATTTTTGCCCACCCCCATGCTACGGCCCTGTAAGGCGTTCAAAAAGTAATTACATATTTCACCGTTAAAGTCGAATAGTAGAAAACTGCGATTAGAATTAGTTTATCATTTCTTATATCTAATCGCATATCATTTATAGATCATTTCAGAATTTAACTCCATCGAGGACAATACCATTAAAAAGCCATATATTCGCCAGTGATTGCTGTTTAAATTCCGAAAGTGTAATACAGTTTTGGCACTTAAAAAAAAATTGTGTAGTGTATATGGACAGAAGACAAGGATGTCTCTTCTCGCCGGACTTATTCAACTTATACACTGAGGCGATTCTGAGAGAATTAGATGTCCTACCAGTATTTATTATTGGTGGCCACGATCTTAACAACATAATTTGATGCAGATCACACAGTGTTGCTAGCAGGCACAGAAAAAAAAAGGGTTACAAAAACTCCTGCATAAAGTAGTGAAGGAAAGCGAGAAGAACATCAGTTACAAGAAGCAAAAGGGGCACAGCCCAACGTGCAAATTACAGATTGGGGATACCAAAATCAAACAAGTGCAAAAACTTTAAATACTTGGGGAGTATTTTAACAGAGGACGGAAAGTGTGACACTGAAATCCGAAGGGGAGCCAAAGATGCCGTCCAAAGCTAAGCAGAGTATTAAGAAATAGGAAAAGTTAGAGACAAAGAAAAGGACACTGAACTGTTACGTGATATCTATCTTCCTATATGGCAGTGAATGCTGGGCAATCGCCTCACAGATGAAGAAGAGGCATGAAGCAACAGAAATGTATTTCGTCAGAAGGATGCTGAGGATACCTTGCACCAAATATGTGAGCAACGACGAAGTTTTAGAGAAAATGGAAACAAAAACGAAACTTATAATTAACATCAGGAAGAGACAGTTGAAATTTCTGGGGCACATAATGAGGAAAGAGGGCTTTGAAAACCTGATACTCACAGGACAGTTTGACAGTAAGAGGGAGAGAGGAAAACAGCGCATAACATACTTAGTGAGCTTGAGTAAATGGGTGGTGGAACAAGGTTTGTTGCATATGCATAGACGCATATAAATAGTGGTATGTGTGTACAGGTATACATATAAAAAGCCCCTATGATGTGCATGTGCGTGTGTGTGTGTATGAATGCATGCACTGGTATATATTTATGGGCATGTATATGTCTACATGTATGTACAAGTATGTATATGCCTGTGTAATGTATGTGTGTGTATATATATATATATATATATATATATATATATATATATATATATATATATATATATATATATATATAAATATGAATATAAAAGTGAACATTGAAGTCAACACTCAGAGGCCACAGGCTGTTTCATGCTCGAGGCAATGGTCAGGGCGGCCTGGTGATTGCGTCCAGCATGAAACAGCCTGTCGCCGCTGAGTGTTGACTTCAATGTTCACTTTTATACTTATATTTACATACGCTCTATCTCTGATATTGAGCACTTTATCCCATAAATATAGCAAACCGTAAAACTATATTTCTTCATATATATATATATATATATATATATATATATATATATATATATATATATATATATATATATTTCTGACTAGATTTCTCGAATATTCAGGCAGTAGAGAGAGTTGGATAAAAGATACTGTTAAATTAAAAAAAAACAGAGCTTCTACTCGCATATGAGTATCGATAAAAAATAGCGTTTAAAAAATAAATTAAAAATAACCATATCTATCTATCTATCTATCTATCTATCTATCTATATATATATATATATATATATATATATATATATATATATATATATATATATATGTGTGTGTATGTGTGTGTGTGTGTGTAAAGAATAATATTGAGTATATCTGTAAAAGGACCATATGAATTAAGACAAAAGTAAAACTTATCCAAGCCAACGCATTTCATCTTCTGAGGAACTTTATCAAGGTAAATGCTTGATTAAGTCCCTCCGAGGACTATTTTTCTTTTTCTCTTTATTCATATATATATATATATATATATATATATATATATATATATATATATATATATATATATATATATATATATATATATTCAGTGTTTCATGGCTCTCCAGAAATTTCGTAGCCCCTCCCTTTGCCATGCCTCTTGCCTCCTTTTTCACCATACATTTACACGGGCTGCCTCTATCTCTCTTGACCTCGATTGAGGATTAATTTACCCGGGCCTTCCTTCGTCATTATGTGTCCAAGAAAATTCGGCTGTCTCTTTCTGATTCTGAGTTTGTGTTTCATTTTTGACCATTTATATAGAACAGAAATAAATTCAAGGCATAGTTCTGGTTTACCGTCTAGAAAAGAAAGAAAAGAAGAACGTCTGAGTTCCAAAGAATATTCCCCACGTTTCTTTTCTTTTTTTAAAAAATATCCTTTAATTAAAAATCATGAATCGCTTGTGACAAATTTATATATATATATATATATATATATATATATATATATGAATATGCCTGTGAATATGTATGTACACGTATGTTATAACGTATCTATCTATCTATCTATCTATCTATCTATCTATCTATCTATCTATCTATATACTTATTACTACTCGGTTGGAAAAAAACCTCGGATAGCACAACTTGTAAGTATACCAGATTACTCTGATGATCCGTTTAGGTGAAACCTATGTAGGTTGTTTCTGGGACGTTAAGATTTATTATATATATATATATATATATATATATATATATATATATATATATATATATATATAAAAGTGAACATAGAAGTCAACACTTAGAGGCGACAGTCTGTTTCATGCTAATGCAATCGTCACCAATCACACTTTCCACGAGAGAAAATCAGAGAGAAAGAAAGATGGAGAGAGTGAGAGAGAGAGATGTGACAGAGTGAGAGAGAGAGTCTGAGAAACACACGCACATACACACGTATATTTAGCATTATATACTAGCATGAAACAGACTGTCGCCTCTAAGTGTTGACTTCTATGTTCACTTTTATATTTACACACGCTCTATCTCTGATATTGAGCACTTTATCCCATAAATACAGCACACTTTAAGATTATATTTCTTTATATATATATATATATATATATATATATATATATATATATATATATATATATATATAACAAAAACTCCCTGATTTAAAATCCTACAATGCCAAACAGCTCTAATACAAATATAGATAAAATAAACAAGTACACAGACACTCTTCAAGTCTGGAAATTTGAAATAATAAGCTAGGTTAATTAATGATACCCACTTATCGTTAGAGATCCCAAGACATGTTCCTCACACACAGTTTTGTCTTTCTTTCATTTAAACTGAGGAAGCCGAAGAGAGTACACGCTTCTCTGGCGAAACGCGTCTTTAATAAAATTTTCCACTTTGTCTTACCAGCATTTTTGCTTTGAATACTAATGCATTCCTTTGTATCTCATCCCCCCACACAAACAAACGCACATATATGTATATAATATACAAATACACACACACACACACACATGTATATATATACATTAATATCGAAATGTAAACATATATATATATGTGTACATGATGGTGCATGTGATACAGACCTTCTAAACGTGCAAATAGAAGAAAGGATAGACTGAGAGAGAGAGAGAGAGAGAGAGAGAGAGAGAGAGAGAGAGAGAGAGAGAGAGAGAGAGACAGAGAAAATAAAAAGTGAAAGGAGTAGAATAAAGAAAGGCGAGATAGAGAGAGAAAGGAAGAAAAAGAGTATGAATGAGGGATAGAGGGAAGAAATAGAAAGACAATGAATGAGAAGCAGAGGAAAGAACGAGCGAATGAGAAAGCGAATAAATGTGAATCAGGAAAAGAAAAGATAGATAGATAGATAGAGAGATAGATAGATAGATAGATAGATAGATAGAGAGATAGAGAGAGAGATAGAGAGATAGATAGATAGATAAAAAAGAGAGAGAGAGAGAGAGAGAGAGAGAGAGAGAGAGAGAGAGAGAGAGAGAGAGAGAGAGAGAGAGAGAAAAGAAACATAATGAATATGGACCAATGGCAAATAAAAGAAAGAGTCTGAGAGAAAGAAAGAGCGTGTCTTAGTAGTAGGGGAAAAAGAAATTTGAGATCTGGTGAATGAGAAGCAGTGGAAAAGAAAGCGAGGGAGAGAGAGAGAGAGAGTGAATGAATGAAGGGTAAAGAAAAGAGAGAGAAAGAAAGGAAGAGAAAAACAAAGGAAAGAAAAGAAAGACTGAGAGAGATAGATAAAGAGAGAGAGAGAGAGAGAGAGAGGGGGAGAGGGGGGGATTTGTTGTTGTGGTTGTTTTGTAGATTTCGTATTCATCCCTCGTGATTCTTATAAAACTGTGACATGACCACAGATCTGATAGACGGTTTCTAAATACTTCCTTCCGTTTGACTCGAGTGTTTTCCAAACAGAATTTCAATGAGTGGATGAAGAACAGCTTCTCTATTCACTCATTCACTCTCGAAATAAATAAATGATAAGAGATAAAGAACCCTTTCTACCTCATGTCGCCCTCTCTGACTAACTTTTTCCGCTGACATGAAGTAGAAAGAGTATATTGGATCAATTGCTAAGTCTGCAACTAGGAAAGTTGATTCACTGTGTCATGCTAGACAATTTTTTCTCGTCAGAATCGATGTTACATATTTATAAGTCTACCATTCGTCCTTGCTTTGAATATTGCTGCCGCATCTGGTCTGGTGCTCCTGCTATATATTTAAAGATTCTTGATAAAATCTAAAGAAGAATCTGCAATGTTATTGGTCCTGACTTGGCACCCCGGCTTCAGTCACTTTCCCACCGTCTTAACGCCGCTTCATTGTGCCTTTTCTATAAATATTTTCATGGTAATTATTCTGATGAACTTTCCTCTATACTACCAAGACTTTATGAATTTAATCGCAGTACTAGATTGGCGGCAAGGTCTCATTATTTTACAGTTGCAATGGCTAGATGTAACCGCAAGTTCTATGCTAAGAATTTCTTCTATCGCACGTTTCGCTTGTGGAATTCTCTTCTGCCTTCTTGCTTCTCAGTCAACTTTGATCTTAAAAAAGTTAAATGCAATGTCAATCGTTATCTTATCTAATTCCTGTTCTTTTATTGCTCTCTCTCCCTAATAGTATTTTTCTCATATTCTCTAACATTCAGTGACACCCACCCTTGTGCCTTAGTGGCTTTTTTGACTTGCTTGGAACGAAATGATTAAAAAAACCTCGAAGAAAAACGGGGAGTAGGCACAACTGACTCTTACTCGACCCAAGCAACTCATGGCAACCCATCGACTGATATGTTCAAAGTAGATATTTAAAGCAGTTGTTCAGGTTAGATTCTTACAACCTGTGGAATAAATAAATGCCGATGCGTTTAAACATGTTTCTATGGACATATGCGTTTATGAATGCTGAATGACTTGGAGTGTAAGGGTTATAGTAGGATGCGCTATCGCAGGTCTTTACTGCCAAGGAGTAAAAGTTCGTTAATCACTTGGTGCCTCATACTTGTAGCGGAACTAAATTTACCTACGAAATAATGTTAGTAATGCAAATATGTGCAGTTAGACTACCGTTTATTGGCAACTAGTAAGCATTGGTCCAATATAGCGCTGATTATCTTGTTAAACACCAAGGCGCGCGCGCGCGCACACACACACACACACACACACACACAAATATATATATATATTGAATAATGCAGCTTAATAATTATTTTAAAATAGTCGTTCAAAGAATAAATCAATAAAGTCAATGTAATTAATGGCAAACTCACTTCGCTATTAGATTAAGAAGGCATGAACTCACTGACCACTCGCTTAACGACACGATCTTTGTTTTCATTAATTGTACAATGGATTAGATGTTCGGTCCATATTGCTTGCAAGTACTTTCGGTATAAACATTTACTATCCTCGGGAATAGATGTTATTTTGTTCCCAATTTCAGGTAATTTCGGGTAAAATTCCAAGACGAAAATGAATGTAATACTTGCCGAAAGATGTTTTTATTAAAAAATGTGTGCTATTATTAACAGTTCAGAATTTTTTTACAATACACACACACACACACACACACATATATATATATATATATATATATATATATATATATATATATATATATATATATATATATATATATACTAGCTTAAAACCCGCCCTTTCGTAGGCAATCATGACTCTCCACAGATCACTTTTCTTTATTTTCTGTAAATTGCCATAATTTCCTTGTGAACATAGTGGAGTGATTCTTCTCGACTGGCTGTCACCCAAGGCTAAAGAGCCCGTCTACCCTACTATTTAACTCATAATTAGGGGAGGGACAGACAAATTATTGGATTCATGCCTTTCCAAGAGTACTATTATGCTAGTGTATGCAACAGCGAGGCTAGAATTTCAACTTGGCTCACCAATCACACTTTCCACGAGAGAAAATCAGAGAGAAAGATAGAGGGAGAGAGAGAGATGTGACAGTGAGAGAGAGAGAGAGAGAGTCTGGGAAACACACGCACATACACACACACACACGTATATTTTTTTAGTGAAATTGGAGTAGGTTTGAATAGAGAAATTAGATCAGAGCATTTTGTTTACTGATGGGGAAATCTGATCTAGGGCAGAAGTTGTAACCATTGAATCTGGGCCATCAGAAGACAATGAAATGGTCGAATTAATTTTTATCGATTAAAAATTGAAAAAGAGATGAGTAAGCTAGAAGGAACTTTGGAATTCACATGATTTTGGCTGAAGCCGACAGAACCCCGTGATAATCGCCTGCGAAGTAGTAGGGCCGAGGGTCAGTTATAATTAGCCGGGTTTATCTATATAAACGCGTAGTTATGCTGAAAAAAGATAGTTTTGGCTCGTCTGTCTTCGAGTGCAGTCGAGCTGGGTGGAGAGTTGTCGGAGATTGAAAGTGAGCAGAGTTCAGTTGGAGGCTTGAAGAAGTAAGAAAGTGACGTCAGAGATTGGAACAAAATACCCGCTAACATGTGCTGTTGATATAAGTACGAAGAAGCGAATTACTTCCTCCAACATCTAAGACTACTACTGCTACTATTATTACTACCACTGGGAACGGAAACGTCGAACAAGCTACAGTAATCAAAAAGGGTTCAAATGAAGCCACCCCTCTCCTTTAACGAAATTACACGAAGTATTTTCATTTGTTTTGTTGATCATCGTTCAAATACAAGAGACTGGAGAAAATTCTTGAAGAGAGAATTGGCCCAGGCAAGCGTTGGGAGGAGGAACGCCACTATAACTTTAAGTCCCGTACAGAAATCTTTATCCCTCCATCGCAAGAGTCATATATCGTTCTGAGACGATTTAACAACAAGTTAATCACAAACACTCTCTCTCTGTCTAGAATCCAGTGTATGAGTTTTTACGTCAAATACTTTTCTTTTCTGTAACCCGTTTCTTTTCTCTACTATTCTTCTCTGCTATATAAAAGACATTAACAATTCAACCATTGAATAGTTGTTTGGCCGGTTTTCTGCAGATATTAATTTTTTTTGGCTGCATTCTAAATTTCTTAGCGCAGACTCCCCAGCCGTGTCTACATCCGTGGATGGACGGACATGACTTCTGCTTTCTGGATCAAACTAAACACAACGTGGGCAGGAAGCAGGATTAAACCAGCGGACCGGTCGAATAATCTACGGATGCTCAGGGGACCTATGGCCACTTCCTTAAGTTCGGTTAGGACCGAGTAGACACCTCAACCCAGAGAGTAAGACGCCGGAGGTTGAGGGGCTGGGGCGAAAGTGTTAGAGAGAGAGAGAAACCGAATAAATGTGAAACAGAGGAAAAGAAAGAAAAGATAGATAGATAGATAGATAGATAGATATAGAGAGATAGAGAGAGAGAGAGAGAGAGGGGGGGGAAGAAACATAATGATTTGAAAAAAAAGAGAGAAGAAACCTCGAAGAAATCGCTTGGGCAAATTTCCACTGCATTGCCATTTCTACCCAACACCACGTCATGAACTACGATCGAAATTTTTTTTACAATATGGTAATATATTATAATAATTCTGCTTTTCCCTCCTTTAGTTCATTATTTAGCACGTATGTACGTTACACTCTGTCGGTACCTCATAAATAATTGACTGTTCCGTTTTAATCGGGAGGAAAACCGGAAAAGGACTAGCAGAGACGCTGTTTGTTTTGTTGCCCTCTGCGTTTTTATGGTTCATTTTCGTCTTTGTGGCAAATGTTCCTACGTCCATTTACTAAAAGTTGTCAAGTAAGATACGTTTTTATTCTTGGTGTTTAAGTTTTGGAAAATTAATTAAGATTATTCCTTGACTCGGACACTGCTTCACATGTTTAACAGTTTCAGAAAGGTTACAGTTTCCAACATTTTCTTTTTTTTTTTAAATATTTCCTTTAGCGTTTCTTCTTCTTCTTCTTCTTCTTCTTCTTCTTCTTCTTCTTCTTCTTCTTCTTCTTGTCGTTTCCATTCAGGACGTAGGCGATCATGGCTCTCCACAACTTTCTGCGTTCGTACTTCTTTTTTTGTTATCTCTCTTAATCTCTATTCTGCTAACCATTTACACAAGCTCCTTGGGTAGGTTATGCACTGCTCTCCCCTGTCCCTTTTGTCTTCAATATGTCATGTGAGTGTCAAATTATCTAAGCTCCCTTTCCTCATTATGTATCCCAGAAAATTCAACCGTCTTTTTCTGATTCTAAGTACGAGTGTCCTTTTTGTTTCCATTTTCCTCTAAAACTTTGACGTCACATGTTCAGTTCATAGTATTCTTAGCATCCTTCTGTAGAACTTTCTGTGGCTTCAACTCTCATCTTCACCGCCATTTAGGAGGACTGATATTACATAATCTTGTACTCTTTTCTTTATTTCTAACAAATTTTTCCGGTTCGTTAATACTTTGCTTAACTTTTGCTATTCCAATGTACCTTTTGATTTCGGTGTCCCCTTTTCCGCCCTCTCTCAAAATACTTCCTTGACATTTAAATTCGTGTACTTGCTTGATTTTGTTGTCTCTAATTTGTAATTTGCATGTCGGGCTGTCCCTGTTGCTAACAACCATGTATTCTGTCGACTTACAATTCAAGTTTATTCTTTTCTTCTCGATTTCCTTTTGTTACAATCTGTAAGAGTTCCTGTAGTTTCCTTTCTGTATCTGCTATCAACACTGTGTCATCTGCATATCTTATGTTGTTAAGACTGTGGCCGTCAATGATGAATCTTGGCAGGATTTGTAATTACAGCATAAGAGGGATGGTGAAGACCGTGTTGAAATTGTTGAGAGCTTGCTTGCCGTGAAATTCATCAGTCGAAGTCCTACTTTTCATCCGACTACTGGCACAGGTGGGAAATGCAACCATTTCAGCTACAGATCAGGCCATAAGTGAAAAAGATTAAATGATGTTAAAAATTAGAAAGAAAGAAAACAAACAAACAAGAACGGTCGTCGGGAGTACGAGATGAAACATAACAATCTAAGCCCGTGCTACGCGGAAAACAGCAAACTCTACATTTTAATTTGCTGATTACCTGATAGCCTGTAAAGGCGAGTTGTTGATAGTGGTGAAACCCATATGTTATGCAGTCCTCTCTAAAAATAAAACGTGCCGGCAAGAGAGAACGGCAACGGATTTCGCGCGTTAAGATTGGCACGGAAATCAGATAAAATTGATTTCTTTAGCTTATCCGGCTTCAGTGGATAACAAACAACGGAACAAGTAATAATGGACGTCGTCTGTTGTGAAAATTTTAGGGTGTTCGGAAAGTAATTACATTTCAACAGAAAGGAGAGAGCCACATTGGGTATATTATTATATATTATTGTATAAAGATTTTTAAAAAATAAATTCGCCCCAGGCAAGGCGATAATGCCACTAAGACGCAAGTGGTAGTGAAACAGAAGGGGAGAAGACTTTAGAAGAAACCGAAAGGCCAATCATAAATAAGAAGCGAGTGGAGCCCTTCAGTATGGTGTAATGGCTAGCAATCCTGACTCGCTAGATCAATTATGACTGAATAGTGAGTTCGATCCTTACTGGGTGCTCCATACTTCCGGCCTTGTGTGACCTCTAAGCTACACTTAGAAAATTACAATAAACAGGAAGCAAGTGATAAACCTCTACTTATGTTTGAAAGACCGGGGAGGATCGTGAACCGGATAATCATGATAGAATAGAATATAATTATGATATTATCTTATAATTCTGCTTTCTCCCTCTTTAGTTCCTTAGCGTGTACGTTGCGTCATGCCAATACCTCATAAATGACGAACTATTCCGTATCGATCGCGTGGAAAGAGAGAAAAGACATATCAGAGGTGCTTCTAGGTTTCAGTGAGAAAATGAAAGAAAGAAAGACTTGAAGATAGAAGAGGTGATGACACTCTCATGTTTTTAACGTCTTTTTCAGAGAAATGGAAACTGTTTTCTATTTCAGTGCACACCCTTATTTCTTAAAATAGCGACCAGCATTCATATTTATTAATGTTATTGCCATATTTTGTTAAAGTTGTCAAGCTCAAATATTTAGCGAGGTGAAAGGATATTTTATTGACTTGCCATAAGCTTATTTACACATTAACTTAAGAATCAAGATTCACCAGAAAATTCAAATAGGAAAACCGTGAAATTTTCACGGGTATTTGTAGGATAATATAATTATGATTTTATATAATATCATTATTATATTGAAGTATAATATAATTACGATATAATATAATTATGATATTAAAGGTTAATGTGATTATGACATAATATAATTTGGAAGTATAATGTTTTTATAATATAATATAATATAATATAATATAATTATAATATACTTATGATATTCAAATATAATGTAATTATGGTATCCAAGTATGATATAATTATTATACATTGAAGTTTGAACCGTTTTCAAATCAACTAGAAGTTCAAAAACACAATGACTAAGCACTTAGAAGAAATTTTCCGAAAAAAGAAACAACGTATCTTTTTTAACAAGCCATAATGAAAATGAATTCCCATAGTTTGTGGATTAGTATCTTATTTTGTAATACGACTCGAATTGCCAAATGTGAGTTAAATTTATTTAAATATTTTTTATCAAACATGATATCACCTTCCTGTGTCAACAACTGTAGCACAAAATCAATCAATCAATCAAATACATAATTAATTTCCGCCAATATTTTCACACTATTGTCAAAATATGTAGCTTTTTAAATACATCATCCTCCATGCGGTTAAACTTTCGTTTCACCATGGTTGGTTAATGTTGTAACCTAGGGGAGGTTACTGAATAGAATAATCACACGAAGGTTGGTAATGCACAATAATACTTAGGACACGAACAACGCATATAAGATTCGCCAGCGGCGTGTAGAAGTAGTAGTCAACTGTTAGAAGTGAGTCAAATGAATTCCACAATGAATCTCCAACTGTAGACCAACATACAGTATTTACTACTGTATTTATGTGAATGGCGACATACCCATTATCGTCCGTAGGTATGCTATTAGGTTGGTGCAAAAATAATGTCGTTATTTACATAAGTAACATATGTGAGAAAACGACATTATTTTTGCACCAACCTAATACAACAGTTAACTCATAATTCATAGCAGTGAAATACAAAATTACTTTCTGAGGGCCCTTAAAATCCTGCATGGGATTTAAACACTGAAATGCGCCATAAACAACACATTGTCGGATAAAAGAGATTATAAACTAATTCTAGGCCCAGTTTCCTAACATTCAACCTTGGTTCTGCTTTGTTTGGTTGAATTAAAATCCATAGCATTGAAATAAATAATTAGATTCCGTACATCCTAATTCATCGATTACTTGTCATACGAACAACACTCAAAATGAAAATATTCGTGATTCGAGGAAAGAATGAGAATGTCCTGATTACAACAGTGTATATGAAGATACTGAGAATGGTGCTGGAACTTTCGTTGTCATTAAGCACAAACGCTAATTACAGGGTGAGTGCGATGGATAAATTGTCTTCTAAATGACGCAAAAACGAACGTAACACTGACATCTCATTTTAACAGTTATATTTACCAAAATTACAGAAAATATCTTGAAATACTAAAGAGTAAATTTATTCAATAAAGTCGCCATTGGCTTCAACCACGGCTTCGTAATCTCCTGTATCTCTTCTGGACGGTCTTCTTGTTTAAGTTGGTGAATGCTGCTATAACCCTTGCCCTCAGTTCATCTTTGGTGTTACAAGGAGTTTTGTTGCTCTCTCGCTCAACTGCACCCCACACATTAATCAAGTGGTGTTCAGTCTGGGGAGTTAGGTGGCCAGATGTAAGGGGTGATGTAGTCGCAGAAATTGTCTGACGGTTATGACTCGGTTTTCTTGCTTGTGTGACATGATGCAGAATCTTGTTGCCTCTTGACATAGGGCAGCCCTAACTCATCAAAGTACTTGATGTAGTCTTCCATGTTGAGTCTGAGGCCCTGTAGGAAGATGGGTGGAGACATAACGTTGTCATTACTAGTGATCATACCAAACACCATGATGCTGATTGGATATATAATCCAACTCTTTCAGATTGACACTCAAACACTCTGAAATATTCGTATTGGGGCTTCCGGTGCGAATGCCAAGCAGTACAGTGTGCCGTTTCCAAATTTATGGAGGAATGAATTGCGTCATCGTGCTCGTGTTTTCACAGACGGCGCCCAACTGACCCTACTATACTGTACTGTCGACAAAAATAGTCGACGGGAATGCGCGAAATTAAAAATATAAAATGACAACACCATCGCACCCTGTATGAGCTTAGAATGTAGCGAAGAAAACTGAGATCAAAATAAGCAAAAGAATAAAGAGTAAAATATCTCTGAGTTCAGGTGGAGCCGTTTTGAGATTAGCTTTTACCAATTTCGACTCAGTTTTCTTTTTATATACATGTGGATATTTGGTATGATTTTTTTACTGGAAATTTAGGAATAAAACTATCTGACTCAAGGATATAAAATATATAATATATCTTTATTTATTTGCTTTAGAATGGGTCCTTTGATATTCGTTGTCGCAAAATGTTCTTTTATAAGGTGGATATTGGTAGTAGCATGGAGAAAGTTCGGTAATGGTAGTTCTGAAGTCAGACCGTGCTAGGGGTATTAGTAATATTAGAAATATGTCAGTGTCAATCTACTGTGTTTTTCTTGGCCCTCAGCAGAACAGAAATATCATTAGAAGATGGCCTCTTAACTACTTCACGTGTCACGCATGTATGTTTTCTCCGGCGTCGCGTGTCTTCTCACTCTCGCCGTCCATTCTACCGTCTAGCTCAAAAGTATGAACTTATATCCGTTTGACCAGGCTCTGACGCGAATCTTGATTTCGGCTAACATCAAAAGTCTCTTTGTATTAATTTTTTTCGATTGGCCAAACTTATTTTCTTTTCCGGCGTTTCTTTCTTTTACAATTTTTTTTTTATAACGGAAGTTATGCATGGAGCTTCTCTGATTTTTGGTAGTTTTCAGTCACAAATTAGTAGGTTCTTGTCCCGCAAACTTCCGGTGTTTTCAGGTCGAATTCAGTCTTTTCTTTTTACTCTTCTTATTTGAGGGTTAGTTGAGAGAAGTATAGAAAAAGAAGTTTGGAGAGAGAGAGAGAGAGAGAGAGAGAGAGAGAGAGAGAGAGAGAGAGAGAGAGAAAAGTGAAAGATAAGGGTTTTTAATGGAAAGCACAAACGTCTTATATTAATTTTAATTGTTTTTATTTTTGTTTATATATTTTATTTTTATATTTTATTTTATTTGTATTTTTTATCGGGACTCACTGTATAAACATTCATTTTTTAAGTGTTTTCTGAAACTCACAATGAATATATAAATACTGAGTTGAAATTAGCATAATCTAATGTCTAAAACGATACAGTTAAAGTAAAAAAAAATCCACTGTTTTTCTTCTCCCATATTGGTCATTAACTATGCCTAGAAAGCTACTACCCAGCCCCTAGGTGGAGAAGAAAAGGGATCGATTCATATTTTTCCGGGGATATCTTTGCAATAATTTAACTCTGCATACCAGTCCCACATTCTGTGACGTTAACCATTGCGCTAAGCGCACAACCGATAGAAGATAGGATTACATTCAAAATATAATGTAAACAAACTGCAAGGCAAAAAAAGTAAAGAAACGAAAAGATAAGAAAATTAGTTCTGTTTCGATTTTCCGGGAAAGCAAAAAACAAAGTTATTGTTGAAAAGGTCGAATTACTCTCCTTTTCTCCTTGGGCGGAAGCCAGACTCAGTTGACTATTTGTTGTTGGCCGCTTTTCAAGTTACAAAAATCTGGGTGTCACTGTGGTCTTGAGGTCGTAGGATGATAGCAGGGAAAAACTCCAGCGATAAGATTAATTTGTGTTCGTGTCAGAGATGAACAACATTAGAAGAGTGGGGATATATTCGTTTGATGAATTGGTCAGCCTAGTTGAGACAAAAACAATGCAAAATAAAATCACACGTAAATAAACGAAAGTGTTAACAAGACACATGATATATTCATCGGCGTAAGACTCTTTAGAAAAAATATGAACATACTGGTTGGTGTAAAGGGGGAATATGATTTAAGAATAATGTGTGAAATATGTCGTTTTGTCTTATTTTTGTGAGGGATACATCCAAAAATTCGCTAAAACACGGATACATGATGAAAAAAAGTCCCCCATATATAACAACAAATTTAATCGTCAAAATCTTTGTGTTATTATCAAGAAAGAAGATCAAAGGTTATTTTGATATATTTTTTTTCATCCGTTTTAGAACCTTGGAAATGTTAAAATCTTTTTTTTCTGACGTCAACGCGGGATCATAATTTGTACTGGCAATTTGAGCGACTTTTGCGGTGAATAATGGAATTTTTCTAAGAACTGTTTTTATTTTTTTTTTAAATCTTTAAGAATTCTGTATTGATTTGTATCGGCCAAGTGATATTGTTATTAAGTAAAATCTATATCTACTAATTATAAATGGAAAAGTTTACTGCAATTCAGTAACCACCAGTATTTTAAAAAGAATTTTGAATATTTTTGTGTGTATAAACGTGCCAATTTTTGTAAATACGGACGTCCATACACGACATTATCGGAAAATAAGCGAGGTACTTATAGTAAATTTAAATTTATTGGTAAATTTTATAACATTTTCTCATGAAGCGTTTTAGTAAGTTAGGTTATAAAACCATAAGTACTTAAAAATCAATAAAATATTAAAATGCTTAATATATTTAAAAATTTTAACTACTGGGTGGTTAAAAAATATGTAAAAAATAAATGGCGTTCACGTTGTATTTGTTATATCATTTTTCTAGATATTGTCCACCTTAATTATATTTACCGAACGTCAGACTGTCAATAAATCACGCATCACGTCAAAAAACAAAAAAAGAAAAAGAAAAAACACTCACTCAGTCTTAAGAATGATACTTTTCTGTAATGTTTTAAACCAGTGGTTCCTAAACGGTGAGGCGCGACTTAAGAGGAGGAAAAGGTGCAGCGGAAAAGGATAGCAGGTGAGGCGGAAAGACGGAAAGAAAATCAAAGATTTAGAAATAGTTTTAAAAAATGCACATGCCAAAAATAAATATTATTTCAAAATTTAAAATATTATTATGGATTATTTGTAATTGCATGAATGAGTCTCAGTATAAATAGTTATAAATAATTATTGAACGATTTTATCATTGTATTATTTTTGCATTATATCAAATATTAAGAATATAGTATTTAGGGTCTGCAAATTGGAGGAGAGAGTTATCAATGATAATATTCTGATTCGAATCCAAAGTTATCTCCTTTTAACCCTCTAGTTGTATTTTATTTTTAAATGTACCACATAAAATTTGGTGAGACGAGTAGAAATTTTCATTTCGAAAATGCGATCCAAAGAAAAAATGTTTGGGAACCACGGTAAAATAAAAGTAAGTAATACTTGTTTCAGTTAAAATCAATTAAACTTTAATTCAGCTAATTTTTCTCAGCGTTTCAAAAAAGTATATTTAATTTTTGAAAGATTTTTTAACAAAGAGTATTATGCTGACTTGACAAATTTGTCAATATGGACGAATTTATCGATTCTACTGGTAAGAAGAAGAAAAGAAAGAAAGATTTCAATCAGTTTAAATTCGGTGTGAAATACTCCAAATTATTTTGCTTCTTGAAAATATTAAATTTAATCTATTAGTTTAGTTTTAATTAAATATTAATAGTAATCTAATCTATTAATTTAGGAATTAAAATTAAAATTAGAGCTTCAAGAAAGGTTTTTTCATTTTTTTAAATGCATGTTAAGCTTTAAGTATCCTTTTTTGGGGATGAGGTACATATCTTTCGTGTAGGATACTGTTGAGTAGATATTAATTGGATTAAACCTACTCTGGTATAAGGCCATATTAATGGAGCCCCATGGAAGCTCATACTAATTAGCAATGACTACACATAACGCGGCGCTAAAGAATCTTCCACGCTAAAAACTCGCACTTTTGTAGTAGTTTTCTATGCCTATATTTCTGAGATGAGGTATTGTAACTGTTTACCCTATTTACGTTGTTCGGACTGTTGTCCTCATCTTTACTGTCATATTCACGACGATCCGGCCTTATTCAGGAGTTAAATGTTGAAATTTCGAACCGAATCTTTTATTTTATCTACTGTGGTAGATTGCGCTAGTTTCGTTTTGTTTACCTCTGCTGTGGCCAGTTACTGAATCCACATATCACTATATTACTTCAACCAACGCTTTTATCCACAGTGTGTCCTTGGTTTTCTAACTGTTTAGTAATATATACAAAAGTCACATGATCAGATGGTCATATGGTCAAGTTGAACGTACAGACAAAATGTTTCAAGCTAAACCAGCTTCTTGATGCTGAGCCTTTCCTGATGTTGGAATAGAGTGAAAATCGTTCATTAGTGGTTATAGATGGCATTATACCATCTCTACCATTTTGGATTAAAATACTTGTAAAAACATCTGACCAAATAAGATTTTTGATATATAACGCAGGATAAAATGACCTTTCCACAGTACCAAATATAACTTCCCGCCACTTTTTTTTTTCAGTATTTAAATTTATTTTGGATTATTTAACTTCATTCTGGGTTATTTCTACTGGATTAGAGCAGATCTCCTGCTTCCGGGCAGTATTTGTCACATCTGCGGGGGTCTCGCAGAACTTTATCCTTGGATATACAGTGTTTCTTATCTTCATCAACGATCATCCCGATGTCATCAGTTCCCAATCAGGTATTTATTCTGATGACACAACCATTTGCTCCTCTCTTATTAGAAAGTTCGATAGGTCCGACAAAGCAAAACTGGTAGCTGCTCTCCAAAATTACCTCCAATCAGTTATTAACTGGGGCAAGAAATGGCTTGTAAATTTTAACGTCTCTAAAACGAAACTCCTATCTTTTAATCATCATAGAGTAGCATATTTGCCCTCCATCAGGAGAGCAAGTCATTACGCCTTCTTTGGCTCAGGCTTTCAACTGTTCTCGGAGTGGATTGATTATATTGAATCAATTGCTATGCCTGCTGCTAAATAAGTGGGTTAACTCTGTTGTGTCGGCCAATCTCTCTTGTCGAAGCCATCTTGCACATTTATAAATCTACCATTTGTC
>OZ038483.1:96449175-96496675 GCA_964036315.1 Acanthosepion esculentum | reverse complement strand
TGGTAGGTCCAATCTTATTAAGATTCTTTAATATGTCTAATAGATTTATATTATGAGGATATAATACAAGAACGTCATCTACGCGTATGTGTGTGTGCGTGTTTATGTGTTTCATGGACCTGCCTATATTTCTGAGATGAGGTATTATGTACACTATTTACATTATTCAGACTATTGTCCTCATCTTTGTCGCCATATTTATTACAACGTTTCGGCCGTTGTACGCTCCGGCCTTCTTCAGGTGGTTGGAATGTCGAACTGAACCCTTTATTTCGTTCACTGGGGTAGACTGTTCTATTTCCACGTACCATGTTTAATGGATGTCAGTTATCAGTTATCTCCTGTTACAACACCGTGCAAAAGTCATAAGTGGCGACCCAGAGACATTAGATAAAGAATTGGTCAGTATAAGTAGTACCCTACAACGTAACAACTACCCTGGGTACATGGCAGCAGCCTCCCAAAACTGAGATAGGCGGGTACAATAGGAGGACAACAACACTCAGAAAACAGTCTGCCTGCCTTATGTGAAGGGGTTATCAGAGAAAATACAAAGGATCTGCGGTCCATATAACATCAAGACAACCTTCAAAAGCTGGACGACACTTCTCAGATATCTCTTCCGAGTAAGACCCCCCCCACAGAGGAGAACATGACTAAAGACTGTGTGTACGCCATCCTGTGCAGCTGCGGAAAGAAATATAAAGGGGAGACAGGCCGCCCCCTTAAGGTAAGGATTCAAGAACACCAGAAAGCTGTAACACGAGGGGAAGTGGAAAAATCGGGTGTGGCTGACCACATATAGAGAGAAAAGGGAGATCATAGACAAAGGATACCATTGGAAAATTCGTAAACTTAAGGAATCAGCACACATTCTAGGCCGCAAAAACCTCCTGAGCAGACCAAGCATAGAAATGAATACAATATGGGAACCAGTAACAAGGAGTGCCAGAGAAAAGCGATATTAACAACAGAAATTGCAATATGAGCATTGGTAAAAATGGTTGCTGAAGACATTAGTTTTATAATACAGAGAAATACATACACAGATGTCCTCAAGACACATGGCACAGTGGATAAAGGCGTTAGTTAGATCCAGTGACAAGACCCAAAGAGTGTGAGTTCAAGACCTGGTTATGGCAGTGGAGAACTTGGAGAGGGGAATTAACAGGAGATAACTGATAGCTGACATCCATTAAACATGGCACGTGGTACTAGAACAGTCTACCCCAGTGAACGAATAATGGTTTCAGTTCGACATTCCAACCACCTGAAGAAGGCCGGAGCGTACAACGGCCGATGAGGACAATAGTTCGAATAATGTAAATAGTATCTTATGTACATGTATAATCACAAGAGGAAGAGATATTTTATATATATGTATATATATATATATTTGTGTGTGTGTGTGTGTGTGTGTGTGTGTGAGAGAGAGATGAAAAATTCTTGGCTAAAATTACTTGACAAAATAGACCTTTTAGGGAATGCTTCTCATAACCCCTCGTATAACCATCTGTGAGCTTGAATATTTTGATCAAATTGAAAGCATTTCTGTTTTGTAATGTTAGTTTCCTTTCGAAAACTCGTATTTAAAACATGTTTCTGTTTGCCACTAAATGTTTCGACATCTTGACATCTTTTTTGCCTTACCTAACTGATAAATCATATTTGTATCCTAATTAGAATCCCAATTGTCCAGTGTTTCCAGCGCTAAATTTACCCAGCTTAGCTAATACTCTTTAAATATGCCGGAAGTTTGGAAAACATACATGTCAGTAATCGCAGACACCAATATCAAGCTGGAATCAAGACAGGCATTTAAAATGGCGACACTGTATCAGTAACATAACAAAAGGAAAGAGATTAGTACTTATATAAACTTTTGTTTCTTATCGTTTAGATTAACCCTCGCTGAATCTAACATCCTGTCGACCACTGAAATAATTTAAAATCTGAGAAGAGTTGAATGCCAGGCAAGTATAATTGTCGTCTGCTTTTGCAAAGCACTTTATTATTTCGGAATGTCTTAAGAGGCCATAAGTAAAAAATATTTGTTCAAGAAGCACTTAACTCTTTGCGGTTGTCAGTTTTTTACTTGCAACATAAAGGTTTATTTATTTCTCGGTAATTAATTCTGCTAAGAAATACATACAGATCATTTGTCTCTTCGGGTTTCTTTATATAGTGTTTTACGAGCAACCATCATTAATCCTTACTGGAAATGTTCACTGAAAGAATAAAGAAAGGACAAATGAAGCAAACTCCTTTACAATTGAGAATGGGAGATAAGAAGAAGAGATAATAAAAAGAAAGGAAGGGTTGTTTGAATGAAAAAAGGAAACGTGAAGAAAGAAAGAAAGTGTTGTATTCCACTGTCGTTTTACTGGAGGTGTAAAAGACCTTTACCCCTTTGGAATAGATGAAGTTCCGCGTCGCCAATATTGTTGGTCTCTTAATAACTGACTATCCTGAGGATTATCTAGGAACTCTCTAATAACTATCAGTCCCTGACTATCTTTGTATGTCATATATTGCCTTACTAATCTCATCACGTGACTCTTACTGGACCAGTTCATTGAATAATGGCAAAATAATAAAAAATGGAGGGTTATATTTGCAGAACAAAAAAATTTAAAAAATTAAGATTTCTCAACAGTCGTTCGATATTTGCATTTCATCAAATTTTAAGTAATTAATTGACTGACGTTATTTCTTATTATTATAAACGTTATTATCATTAAATAATTATTTTGAAACGGTGGCATTGATCTCTCCCGGCAATACATGTCAAAATTTTGTTAAACAGTGTTATAGGTCTGGTTCTGACCCTTGTAAAGGTGAAGTATGGTAGAAGCAGTCACGTACTTTCTGGAGCGGTAGAAGATTTTGATAGCGATTCTGCTACGTTTTGCTATCATAAGCACGTCTTACACAGCAGTTCCCTTTCTTCGTTGCCCTTTCAAAAAGTTGAAAGAAAGCGAACACCAGCGGATGCAGATCATATAATCACCAAAAAAAAAAAAAAAAGAAAAAAGTGACATCGTCGATCAAATTGAGCAAATTGATTTTATACAGAGGTTGCCTTAACACGTGTAAAAATGCGCACATTTTATGACATGCCAAGGAATTTTCGTTCAAGATTTGGAAATCGTTGGAATTAAAGTTAGAAAAAAAAGGTGTTTCCTTGTTACGTGAGAATTGCATGACACATTAATTCGTTGTTAGTCAAAGAAGCAGGAAAAAGCCTGCAGATAGCTTCTTACTGTTTTCTTTTTTCTTCAAATGGAATTCTAGTAATCATTGTAAATATTTTTGCAATTTAAGCGAAGAGATAGAAGTCCTTGAGTGAAATTCCAAGGAAATGTAAACTTATTTACATTAGACGAGAAGAATATATATATATATATATATATATATATATATATATATATATATATATTGTAATATATTGTATATATATATATATATATATATATATATATATTGTATATATATATATATATATATATATATATATATATATTGTAACAGAGAGAGTTTGGGAACCACACACGAACATACACACACACATATATATATATATTTTTTTTTTATTGAAATTGGAGTAGATTTGAACAGCGAAATTAGATGAGAACAATTTTGTTCCCTGATGGGAATCTGATCTAGCCCATTTAGAATTGGGTCATTAGGAAGACAATAGAATATGATCGAGATAATTTTTATCGGTTAATATTTGAAATAGAGCTTACTAAGGCTATGAGGAACTTTGAAATTCACATGATTTTGGGTTGAAGGCACCACTCGTGATATTCGTGTGCGAGCCATGGGTCGATTTATGATCAGCCAGGTTTATTTATATAAACGCGCACAGAAATCTGTTGACAGAGTGGTTGGCTCGTCTGCCGTCGAGTGCAGTCGAGCTGGGTAGAGAGAGTTCGGAGACTGGAAGTGACGTCAGAGATTGGAACCAAACGCCCGCTAACATATTTTGTTGATATAAGTACGAAGAAGCGAATTACTCCTCCAATAATCTAAGACTGCTACTGCTACTATTATTACTACCACTGGAAACGGAAACGTCGAACAAGCTACAATAATCAAAAGGTTGTTTTTGGGCTTGTCTGTCGTCGAGTGCAGTCGAGCTGGGTGGAGAGATATCGGAGACTGGAAGTGACATCAGGGATTTAGAACAAAACCCCCGCTAACATGTACTTTTAATATAAGTACCGATGCTTCTGCTACCACGAAGATTACTACTACTGTTACTACCGCCGAGGAGTAACGCAACTATAAACTTTAAGCCGTTTTAATCTTTATCTCTCCATCGCAAGAGTCGTATATCGTTCTGAGACGATTTCATAATAAGCTAATCACAATACACTCTCTCTGTGTCTAGAATCCAGTGTATGAGTTTTTACGTCAATTATATTCTTCTCTGTAACCCGTTTCTTTTCTATACTATTCTTTTCTGCTATATAAAAGACATTAACAATTCAACCATTGAATAGTTGTTTGTCCGGCTTTCTGCCGATATATATATTTTTTGGTGCATTCTAAATTTCTTAGCACTGACTCTCCAGCCGCGTCTACATCTTCAGTCGACCGTGAATGGATGAACATCACTTCTGCTTTCTGGATCAAACCAAACACAACGTGGGCAGGAAGCAGGATTAAACCAGTGGACCGGTCGAATGATCTACGGATGCTCAGGGGACCTACGGTCACTCCCTTAAGTTCGGTTGAGATCGAGTAGACACCTCAACCCAGAGAGTAAGACGCCGGAGGTTGAGGGGCTGGGGCGAAAGTCTTAGAATATATATATATATATGTCTGTGTGTGCGTATGACCGTAAAACTTTTCAGTACCCTCTTTTATATATATATAGTTATGTAGTTCACTGCTACCAGCAAACAGAAAAATTTTTTCTCCTGATAATGGCAATGTTGGCCGAAACTAGTCGATGAATCTAAATGAAATAATAATAAAAACGAAAGAATATTAATATACAAGCCAGTGTATCTGAAGATTTTAATTTTTTAATATTTTTTATTGTTCAATATATATATATATATATATATATATATATATATATATATATATATATATATATATATATATATATATATATATATGTGTGTGTGTGTGTGTGTGTGTGCGCGTGTGTATCTGTGTCTGCGTGTGAGTGTGTGTGCGCGCGCGTGCATGTGTATTTCAGATAGAAACAAAATATGTATGTAAAAAGACAATAAGAATAAAGACCAGAGGAAAAATTTCTTTACGAATGCGATTCGTCCGCTATTGGACTTTATTCAAGGATTTGATTTGGCAAAATGTATTTATAATCAGAATTCATTAATCCATTTACTACGGCTTAAATCTTTGCAGGTTATTTAATGCAAGAATTTTTTTTATTTATTTGGGGGGATGTTAATATTGATTTAGTGATACAAGTTTAACTAATTAGCTCACATCTTGGTGTGGAGAGAAGAGGCGGATTCGTACTTTTCCCAATGATACTTGCGTCTCAGTGTATATAACGTAACCCAACTGGAATTGGAACTCGGCTCTCTGTTAAAAAATCCAAGTCATTATTCATTACACCACGCTCACATCCAAACTTACAGCACCTGGTATTCCCAAACAGTCACCCATGTAGGTACTGACCAGGCTCAACGTTGCTTAACTTCGGTGATTGTACGGGTTCTAAACAGAAGTAAAAATAGCGTTAGGGTTTTATTTTAATTTTTACATTTAAGAATGTTTAAAATATTCTAAAGCAAACTTGGAAAGTCAAGGTAAATGATAAAGGACGCTAAGTGATATATTGTAATGCCTAATAAAGGAAAGTGAGTAAATTCACATATATTTATTCATATGTGTATGTATATATATGTGTGTGTGTGTGTGTGTGTGTGTGTGTGTGTGTGTGTGTGTGTGTGTGTGTGTGTGTGTGTGTGTGTGTGTGTGTGTGTGTGTGTGCCTACCTTAATCGTTTTGCTAATTCTCCCGATTTCAGATTTGGTCGGGTTGATAATCCTTGTAGGTAGTTTGTTTAGGAAATCAGGTTTATGGTCTTTGAGTAGAATGTAGGCTTCCCTAGTCGAAAGTTTGGGCAACCTATCACTGATTTTCAGCTTATTTTCACCTTTTTGCTTTTTGTATATTTTTTCTCTCAAACAAATGGTAAAAAGGAAGTGACGTTTCACATACAGCTTGCTTACAAACAGAATTGTTCATTACCATTTTTGATTCTCAACAGCCGAGGTGTAATGGAAATGCACCGAAACGAAGTTGCATCTTTGTAGTGAGTAAACTGTTTTTGTCTATATGATAAAATTATAATAAGTAATTATTGCTCTACTATCGGTATCGAGCCCTCTTTTGAATTAATGCTGTGAACGTTTAAATTTATATATTATTTTCGTTCTCATTGCATCGGATATATATATATATATATATATATATATATATATATATATATATATATATATATATATGTAGTTACCTCCAAACCTCTTCTAAAAAGACCGTACCGCGATGAAAAACTTGATAACGACAAAGTGTTGTCGTCAAAATATTTTATGTTATTATTAAGAGGAAAACCAAAGTATCGTTAGATTATTTTATCAAATGTTTTAATCCTTTCTCGCACGTTCGAAATTTTGGTTCAAATTTTGTTTTTCTTGCGTCAGCCATTGGGCGGAAGTTTACTATTTAGCGTCTTTCTTTTTGCGGGAAAAACATTGTTTTAGAAATCCTTGCAAAAATCAATTAATTGTCAGATTTTAATGATATTTTCAGGACTTATTTACAAATGAATTAGTTTTGATTTATTTTTTAAAGAAGATGTTAGTAAAATTTTGTTTTCTAACATCTTTTACCCCCCCACTTGCGTAATTTTATGAAATTTCGCGAACTTAAAATCTTAGGCACTTCATATTTATATTAGTTAAAAGTAGGAATTCTTGGAGAATTTAAATCATCAATTAGTTTTTGTCAAACAGAAACAGCACCATTTAATGAAAATCTGCTCTGAATTGTAAAATTAAAAAATGCAATAAAACTAAGACATTATTTAATTAGAAATTTTAATTGCTTTTATAAATAAGATATATTAAGGACACTATTGTCTTGAGAAAAAACATTTTTCGATGAATAATGAATTTTTACAAGAATTGTTTTCATTTTTTTTAACATTTTAATTAGAAAATCGTATTAAGTTTTAAATCTTTTAAAATTCTGTATTAATCTCAGCCATTTAAACGATATTGTTATTAAGGAAAAACTATATTTACTAATCATCAATAGAAAGTCTTAATACAAATCATCGAACAATAATATTTTTAAAGGAACTTTGAATTATTTTATGTGTATAAACGTGCCGATGTTTGTAAGTACGGATGACCATGCACGGCATTATCAGAAAATAAGAGCGATAACTATAGTAAATTTAAATCCAACATTTCTAAAATTCAATAAAACATTAGATTACGGAGAACAATTTCCTAAAATTTTAAAATTGCTGAGTACTTAAAAATTAGATAAAAAGGCGCTCACTTCATTTTAAAAAAATTATGTATTACAGATAAGGTCTCCGTAGAGATACATTTGATCTGTTATCATACTGTCAAACTTCAACACAGTTACTGCTGGGTTAAAACACAGCTACCGTCAGGTTAAAAAAATACATTTCTGCGATATTTTAAACTTAAAGTAAATAATATTTGTTTCAAATCAGATTAATTATACTTTAAATCAGCCTATATATTAAATAAAGTTTCTAAAAAGTATATTTAATTTTTGCAAGAATTTTTAATAAAAGAATTACATTGCGACCAAGACGACTAAAAAAGGGCGCTAATCAGCTATTTAGCAAAAAAAAAAACAACAAAAAAAATCCTAAAAAACACGATTTAGTTTTTGAAATGCAGCAAAGTATTTTGTTTAATGGAAATATTAAATTAATCTATTAAAACTAAAATAAAAGCTTCAAGAAAGATTTTTCAATTTTAAAATTAATTTTGAAGATGAGGTATCGAGTTTTTGTAGAGGTCTCTCTGTCTCTCTCTCTCTCTGTCTCTCTCTGTCTCTCTCTCTCACACACACACACACACACACATTATATGTATATAAAAGTTAAAAAAAAAGTTAAAGAAAAATGAACACGCTACCACCCTTTGTCTGGATGAGTGGATTTCTCTGTATCCTTGGAAACAGCGAATTATGTATTTTTGCCGTGCCTTTAAAACTCAGTAAATTTAAAAATAAGTTACTCCAAAATTCGCTTGAGGATGAAATGGAACTAATGTTTTTTTAATTTAATTACAAAATTAAATTCGAAGTTTTTAGCTTCCATTTTTGAAACATGGTTATTACTGTGTAGCGAAAAAAAACATATTTTAAATCAGTTAATTTATAATATTAATGCTCTGTAAATTTACATTGAGCACTATTTTGTAAAAATAGAAATATCTATAAGAACACCGGATTATATATCTTACTGTTCTATATATATATATATATATATGAATATATTTTATCATATAAAACAGGCTAAAAATAATGGAGGTTGTATTAATAAAAAAGAAAAAGCCGACACTCAATAACATCAATTATGAACGCGTACGCAATGTACTGACCGAGTTTGGAGAAGAAAGCATTCCTATAACTCTAGATACATAGATAAAACAATCCATACGTTCAATTAAAAGTTAAAATAAAATCATCCTGAGCTAAAAGTATAGCCGAAAGCGCTTGGACATACAAAACATTTGGACAATTTCTACATAATTTACAAAATTATAAGAACACCAGAAAAAATGAAATAAAAAACTTAACCACAGTACCTTTTTAGTCGTTTTTAATGAAGCTTGTATAAAACAGGCATTACTGCCCAAATACACAATATATATATATATATATATATATATATATATATATATATATATATATATATATTGTCATCCACAGACAGACTGTTTCGCTGTATCACAGCTCATCAGTGTGGCTAGACGTCCGGTTGCCTCTGGCTAGAATTGAAAACCAGCTGAATTCGCGTCAGTCGGAAATTTTACCCTGAAGCCGTTGGCACACGGCAGAGAAGAAGGTGAATTTAAGCGTATTTATTTTTAGATAAACACACAGTGACTGAGAGAACTCGATTCGATTTACCGAAGAGTCTTGCATTATTAGCCGTAATAGTCACTGTTTACAAACCCACACATCCTCCCCAGAGAGCTCAACCGAAATAAATTTTTCAGGAGCATATATATTGTCATCCACAGACAGACTGTTTCGCTGTATCACAGCTCATCAGTGTGGCTAGACGTCCGGTTGCCTCTGGCTAGAATCGAAAAACCGGCTGAATTCGCGTTTCTGCCTATATATATATATATATATATATATATATATATATATATATATATATATATATATATATATATATATATATATGTATCGCTGGATTTTCTATATTATAAGTAAGGTAATTAAACTTGGCTTGACTGTAAAAGGTTTCAGTGGTTGAGCGATCTAAAATTATACGGTGGTTTCCCAGTTTTTGGATCCTGCCTGGAAGCAAAATTTTATTTAGACTCTCAAATGCACAGGCCGATAGACATAGATTTACCCTATTTATATTATTTACAGATCCTGAGGAAGGCCGGAGCGTACAACGGCACAAACGACGTGAATATGGCAATAAAGCTGAAGACGACAGTCTGAACAATGTAAATAGTGTAATTATTTACAATACCTTGTCTCAGAAATATAGACAAATATCAATTGATAGATATTAATTTCACTATTTGACAAAACAAGACTGTCCGTTTTATCAAGTTTCGCAATAATATTGATCTTATTAATGTTTAGTTATTTTAAAAATGATTACACTGAAAAACTAAAAACATTTACTTTAATGATTCTCAATAATTTATTTCCTTAATTCATGTTTCAACCTGTGTTAGCTTTTAAAAATTTTAAGTAAACACGATTATAATTCTTCAAGTTAATAGTAGGTAACCCGCTGTACCTTGACATCATGGAAATATAAAGATCTATATGATAGATTCTAGACGGATGGGAATTCTATTTCGGAAATTTGGGGGACAACTGACGGTATGGGAGCAGAAGAACCACCCGAGCACTCCTGCTATCAACACGTCACCGGACACGGCGTTTGGACTTGTGACGTCGTTACTTGGACCCTGAAGAAGTGGCAATGTGTAACGTGGCCTGATGAGTCATGTTTCCACTTGTTTCTGACAGATGGCAGAGTTTAGGTGAGGCACTGACCCCCATATATACCTCATTTGTTAACAAGAAACCGTGCTGGCTAGTTGTGGCTGGGTGTGTTCACGTGGCATAGATTCGGTTTACCGGACGGGAGAAACATGTCATTGGCCAGTGACAGCTACGTTGTACTGTTTAATATTGTTTGTTTAATACACACACAAGTGCATTCACACGCGCTTGCGAGCACGCGCGTGCGCGCGCACACACACACACAAAGAGGTATATACACCTACTCAAGTTATTTTTACTATATTGCGAATGAATAGTGATATATATATATATATATATATATATATATATATATATATATATATATATATATATATATATATATATATATATATATATCAGACTATATGAAAAAAACTTACATAAAATATATTATGAAACATGTATGAATATATATATATATACATATACATATCAATACATAGCTTAGTCACGTTCATGCCTTTTTAAGGGCATTTGTGCGTAAGTGAATGCAACGCTTCTGACTGGAATTCGAACACAGCTCTCCGCTTACCCTGTTCAAGTCTGGGTTTAACCGTTATCTTCCGCACGTATCCACATAAGCTGTACATTTTACTCTGTAACCGTCTACTTAGAATGGCCCCTAGACCTTGTACAGGGTGAACACCCCTGTAAAAAAATAAAATAAAAAATAAAAATATAATAAAGAAAAAGAAAAAAAAAGCAGTGTGATAATTTAATGATAGGAGCTAGACATTGGGATTCCATTATAACGATTCAATATAAACTGTGTTATGTAGTTTATAGCATTGATGTCACTGCAGATGCGCTGGCATACACAGTTACAGACATAATAATATAAGCCCCTTTCTCAATGGCTACATCAAATACTTCGAATCAGTATGACTCATTTAAGACTAAAAAATGGAGGGTTGCTTCCGTAAATTAGGGAAAGATATAAATCTAAATGACTAACTGTTAAAGTCGCAGATGTTAACCTCTCAGCTCACTTGAGATGCGCTTTCGATATTAGAAGACCTTTCTACAATTTCCCATGTCAACAGACAATTTGCAAAAAACAGACGACACATTTTCTTTTCGAAGAAGATTTACAAAGACGTAAAAAAAATTAAAAAAATGATCTAGTATATTCGAAAAGATAATTGATTTGTTTTTAGGCTTGGAATGAAAATTATTTTTTACTCCATCGTCCATATATATTTTCTGGTGGTATGTTTTATTCTATCACTTATGACTTCAAAGTTCTTTACTATTTTACTAGTTTATCTCTAGAATTAAAATATGGCGTAAATATTAAAGCGTATTTACAAATCGCATTCTTTATATTTTCTACATCCGAGGCACTTCGCCGTGGTGCAATGATGAACAAGCTTGTTTCACCAGATAGATTATGATTGTATAGTGAGTTCGATCTTTACAGGGTACTCCATGCTGTCAGCCTTGTGCCACATGTAAGCTTCGCTTAGTAAATCCCTATGAGCACTTCGACGTGGTGTAATGGTTAGCAAGATGGTCTCGTTAGATAATTACTATTGATTTCTAGTTTGATCCTCGATGGGTGCTCCATACCATCGGTCTTTTGCCACATCTAAGCTACACTTGGTAAATGGCTATATTCTCTTCATGAGGAATCTATTGTTTCACTGAAGAAAGAATTATTTTCCAAATCATTAAGCTAAAAAATACCCCCAAAATATATAAGAAAAGCAATGTACGTGTGGCAGTCTGGTCTTCCCTAATTACGGATGATATATTCCATTAGTTATTGGCGCGTGATAATGTCTCCGATTTATAGTAGAAGATCAATTGGGAAAACAATTATCAACAAAGAATATCGGACTAAAACTTCGACAAAGTAGCATCTTGTCAAAACCAGTGTCTTGAAAGATATATATACACACACACACGCGCGCGCACACACGCGCGCACACACACACACACACACACACACACACACATATATATATATATATATATATATATATATATATATATATATATATATATATATATATATATATACATGTCTTGAACAATTAAAAAATTAAAAGATTATTAACAATTAATATCTTCAGACACACTTGGTTGTATTTTAATATTCTTTCGTTTTTATTATTTCAGTTAGACTCCTCGACTAGTTTCAATCAGCATGCTCATCATCAGGAGAAAAGATTCTGCTTGTTAGTAGTAGTGAACTACAGGAAGGAATGACTTGATGGAGAAAATGAAATTTATCTGTAGTTTTCATTTGTTTTTTTAATTTTTTATCATGAATTTTGGTCAGTCCTTGTGTTGGTCAAACAGTGTCTTCTAAGTTGTTATTTAAGTTAAGGGCTGGATGTATTCATGCGTATATATATATATATATATATATATATATATATATATATATATATATATATATATATGTAAACGACGCTTATGACTTTTTTTGTAACCCAGTGTCATAAATCAATGTATTTTGTTAAAAAATAATGAAAAAAAGCATTAATTTGTTTTAGTTCTTTGAAAAAGTCACCCGCAAACCGAAAATTCCATTTTACGCAATATGGTAAAAAATCAAAACATTTCAGAAGCTTTATTTTTCACTTTTCTAATAATGAAATTGGATAGTACTTATGTATTTTAAAACGCATTTAACAGTTTATAGCTACAGAATAACAGGAACTTACAAATAAACAAAAACAGTTTCTGAAAGTGCTACCATACTTATATAATCGATTTTAGAAATTTCGTGTTGGTTTGATTTTTTTTTTAAAATAAAGTGAATTAAACACGTCTTCATTATTATTGAACAAAAGTTTATCGAAATATGATAGAGGAAATCAATTATTTTATAAAAAACTCAAAAAGTCATAACCCTAATATATATATATATATATTGTCATCCACAGACAGACTGTTTCGCTGTATCACAGCTCATCAGTGTGTCTAGACGTCCGGTTACCTCTGACTAGAATCGAAAAACCAGCTGAATTCGCGTCAGTCGGAAATTTTACCCTGTAGCCGTTGGCTCACGACAGAGAAGAAGGTGAATTTAAGCGTATTTATTTTTAGATAAACACTCAGTAACTGAGAGAACTCGATTCGATTTACCGAAGAGTCTTGCATTATTAGCCGTAATAGTCACTGTTTACAAACCCACAGATCCTCTCCAGAGAGCTCAACCGAAATAAATTTTTCAGGAGCATATATATTGTCATCCGCAGACAGACTGTTTCGCTGTATCACAGCTCATCAGTGTGGCTAGACGTCCGGTTGCCCCTGGCTAGAATCGAAAAACCGGCTGAATTCGCGTCAGTCGGAGATTTTACCCTGAAGCCGTTGGCTCACGGCAGAGAAGAAGGTGAATTTAAGCGTATTTATTTTTAGATAAACACACAGTGATATATATATATATATATATATATATATATATATACACACACATTTATATATATATGTATGTATATATATATATATATATATATATATATATATACATATATATATATATATATATATATATATATATATATATATATATATATATATATATATATAGTATGGATAAGAATCCGACAAACTGATGAGATAAAGAACCAGTATAAATCAGATCTCAATCTAACATGTTTCTTCTTTATTAAAGCTTCATATGTGAGAGAGGAGGAGGAGGAGGAGGAAGAGAGGGAAAGATTTGAGGTTTTATCAAATAATTGGATCAGACCCAAAGATAATGTTACATTTTAGTAAAAATAATTGCGAGAAAATCAATATTAAACGCAGCCAAACTCTTAAATTGTTTTAATTTTTAAATTAAGCATTTTTCATTGTTGACTAGATCTGTAACTGTCGCTTGGCTGACGGCAAAAGATTTCAAATTACGAACATAGCACACATTGAGCATCAGTCGCGTTCGAAACACGTACACTTTCAACTTGAATTAAAGAATGGTTTCTTGTGAAGTCTTTCTTCAGGGATCTATGTCTGGAATCAACACCTCGAAAGATTGCAATCATTAGACCAACCTAAAAACATGGACCACTCCCAGATAAAGCGGTTATCATAGCTGACAGCTTATTTTTAAATCTTTCTTTCTTCACCCAATTTGTTATCTTTTTCTTTTTGTTCTGGGGCCAACTTCATCCGAATTCTTTCTCCCTTTGAAGTTATTCTTTGCCTACTTTCTTCGTTTCCTAGTCTTGTTATCCTAACTTCCCTGTTAGATAGACTTCTTTGTCCTCCATAATATCACCCTTCTCTCTCTGTCTTTATCTCTTTCTCTATCTCTCTCTCTCTTCCCCTGATGTTTTCTATTGTCGGCTATCTCTGATCCTCAAGTGACCCGACCTCAGTGCACTGAATTTCCTGCATTATCTCTCGCCAAACTGCAGAACCTGCCAACTCGAAAGACCTTTCGATAACCCATAATGATTTCGGATCGCAAACACATTTTTCCAGATACTGTATGAACCTTTCAGTCGTACAAAAATGACATTATATTCGCTATAAAATGAAATGCGTTTTTTTTTAAAGGAAACAAAAAAGAAAAAAAAATCAAACTTTGAAACATTTTAACAATTCCTAACAAGTAACAAGACAAAGAGCGTTCTGTAAAATCTCCGAACTTTCACTATGTAAATATCTACTATCCGAGTGCCGCGCATTAATACGCTCCAGCCATTAAGGGAACAAGTTTTGAAATCAAGCAATGAATTTCAACTCCCTCGCCCCTTATCTTGTTTACCAGAGATTGGTTCATATCAAACTTAATATCAGAGTAAAGATGGTGAGGCAAGGTGGAAAATTTTAAATCAAAGACACGTTTCGTCAGAGAAAAGTTTAACTTATGCTCTCTTTGGAGCCGTAAGTTCATCTAAAAGAAAGAAAGAAAGAAACTATGTATTAGAAAATCACTATAATGCTAAGATAATCTCTGCATTTGTCACTGATCTATCTGAAAGCCTGATGGTGTATATAAAATTACAATATCAGATAAATCATAAAATTATTTTGCAATATGGCCCTATAGGTGGATCAGAGCGCTCTAACAGCCCATTAATAAGTAAGATAAGTATCATAGTAACATTAGACAGTCAAACTCGTCAAGTAGTTTACCCACTGCTTTCTCATGGTTTTACCTTCAATCTGCCGCGATGTTAGCTATGCTTTCTTTCTTCATTAGGTCTCCTCAAAGTTTCGCTTTTCTGTTTGTTAAACTTTTCTTAAAACTTCTTCCTTCCTTATGTCTATGGTATTTTTAGTATTTATTCTGTCTATGGTATTTTTTAGTATTTATTCTGTCTGTGGTATTTTTAGTATTTATTATGTCTATGGTATTTTTAGTATTTATTCTGTCTGTGGTATTTTAGGATTTATTCTGTCTATTTTTTAGTACGTCGCTTCAAATCTGTTCTTTACCATTTTTCACCTGATATTTTCCACTATTCATTGCTATATAGGAGGACAAACATTATATAGCAATTCGGCACTCTTTGTTTATAAAGAAATTTTCCAATCTTTTAATACCGTGCGCATTTTCTGTAAAACACCGTTGGCCTTGCCTCCGGTTTTCCAAAATACACTTTCCGTCACAACCCAAATAGTGTTATGTACATGCTTACTTTTTTACCTCCCCAATATGTAGCTCATATATTTTTCTCTCTCTTTTAACCCTGCATTTCGTTTATTATTTTAAATTTTTACAGACTGCTTTGTATAATCGTTTTTTCAGTTTTTTTCAGAGGTTACCACCAACATGGTGTGTCATCTGCGTAAAATGTTGTTATAGTTACGTATGCAGAAAATAAATCCTGGTAGGACTTCTAGCCCTCTTAGGATTGTCTCCATGTCATGTTTGTCCTTCGGATCCGAAAAAAAATCTTTGTCATCAGTGGATTATGGGAATAAGGAAGGCGGGCTTAGAAAATTTGATACTCACGGGGCAGATAGAGGGCAAAAGGGAAAGAGGAAAACAACGCATAAATTACTCAGTGGGCATAAATGAATGGCGGAACAGGGTTTAGGAGAAAGACAAAGTTTATTAAGAGCCACAAGGGACAGGAAGTTGTGGAGAGCCATGGTCGCCTACGTCTTGAGGGGACACGGTATATAAAAAAGAAGTAGTAAATCAAGCTTTCCTAACAATTTAAGTAGCTCTTTGGACCGTACTTTATCAAAGGATCCCACAGAATCGGTAAAACAGGAGTAGATCGCTTCCTGCATTATTTAAATCGCTCTAATAGCTCTATGGTAATGAAAATTGCCTTCTTTCGTCAGCAAAATCAAGCTGATTTGCCCTTTGTTTCCCGTCAAATACTGCTACGACCTACGAACACTTATACCAAAACCCATCAGGATCATAGGTGTACCAGATGAGCCTGGGGCAAGACAGCCTATTGAAGTCAGAGTTGTCCTTCTCCTAGATTGGTTGCCACGCAAATCTTGAGAACCAAGTATACTCTGCTATTTTATCCATGGATGGCGCAAGGTGGGTAGAGATGGATTCATGTCTTTTTAAGGGCACAGACGTGTGACAGTGAGCGCAACCGACTAAGTTGGAAATTGAAATTGGCTCGCTGGTTTCACTTTCTAGTTTTGGGTCTCTTGTACTTTACTTTCACTGAGATAGAGTACGTGACTTTTCAGCACCCCAACACAGAAATTGAACACAAAACGCCTTACAACACTAGACCATCTCTAATGATCGAAAACATTGTGACTAAAGAACCAAGATGAACAAGTTTGCCCGAATAACAAAATATATAATAATTATGATTACTTATCGAAAAGAATTCTGATATAAATAATGACAGAAGGCTGGAGAGTACAACGGTAGGAACTTTGTGCAAATAACAACCAATGCTGTTTTGAATAGGAAAACATACACGGTGCGACATAAATACCTCCCACAGTTTAATGGCTAACCGACAGACCAAGGTAACTATTATTATTTCACTGTTGTTTAAACAAATGGCTATAGTTTCTATCCATTATGTTTCAAATATGACACAATTGTTGACGATTATTAAATGTTTTCCATCACCCGTAAGTTCGAGCGCATCGAGTTCTTCCAAAAGGTTTTCTTTTAAGCACTGAACTTGCAACCCGAAAGTTTTCAACCCATATCAGTATCGATTTCATATCCGGAACAGCATCATTCCGACGTAACAAGAAATGAGCACGAAAAGCTATTTGTTTTTGCAAGTTCAGATTCATCAGTTTTACAAAACGTTTCAACAGGAAACGTACGGTTTTCATCGGCCTAAGCCATGATCGTTATGGAGGTATTTGAAAAAAGAAATGGTAACAAATTAGCTAGATGAAGACACCATTACCACTTGCCTAACTTCACTAGCACCACACAGGTGGCAGTTTAAAATGTGGTAGGTATTTGTGCCATACGCTGTATAATATTGAAAATTCCTTTTCTAAAAAATTCCCATATAAATAAATAAATAAGGCCGTAGAGTTCGACGACTGGAACGTCTTGAGTATGATAAACGTGATGAGCAAGTTGGCCCGTATAATGATAATTCCTAATCTAAAAAGATTGTGATATAAATAATGAAAGAAGGTCGTAGAGTAAAACGGCCGGAACGTTATGAATATAACAATGAAAATGAGTATGCTGACTAAAATAGCAAAGCATATAATAATGTTAATTCCTTATCTCAGCAATTCTGGTATAAATAATGATAGAAAGCCGGAGAGTACAACGGCCGGGATGTTGTGAATATAACAACCAAGATGGCCATGCTGGTCCGAATAGGAAAGTATATAATAATGATAATTTATCATCTTAAAAATTCCGAAATTTGCTCGACGGAACTGTTCGAAGGCCGTCAATATGTCTGCTGGTACGAAGTGATGAAGGGCTTCAGCGTACTGACCTCATTTAACTGTTGGTATGCTTTCTCCCAGAAACTGTAAGTAAAGTGCGCCCAGCTTAATGGTTGTCTCTGTGAGCATCGAATATTCACAAATGTTCCTAAGCAGGCGGCTGCAACAAGGATTGACGGGTGTGCTCGCAAACAAGTCGCCGGCCATTAACCTGAAAGAATATTCTCGAATCAATTAAGCGATGTTGCGTTTATACAGAGTGGAACAGTGAACGAAATGATGAACGAATAATAATGTTCGGGAAGAAAGGGTTAACACTGAAGGAAATCGATTTCCTGCTGGGAAAACGTGGGTAGAATTCAGTATGAAGTTGGGCAGGATTGATAAAAGTGTAAGTAAAATGAGAAATGTGAAAAGGCGGGTTGTGGGTTGAATCGAGTGTCCATGAAGGGGCGGAGGGCGTCTAACTAACCGTAAATCGCCGACATTACTAATGTCTAGCGCCGGTTTTATTTATTGATCTCGACATTTGCTTGTCACTGGATAGCCCTTGCGTGGGAAGAATGATATTATCCGGTATCCTGGTTCCACACCGGCTGCTCCGGACACAGCATAATTCAGCAGAACTGGCAACAAAATCGTGTATGGGTGGGGCTAACAGACAGTATAGCGATGGCGTCCGAGTGATGCGAGTTTTGTTTCTAAGTGCGTGGGACGAATGATCTTATCCAGTGGTTCGGCTCCATTTGTCAGCTCCGGATGTTTTTGATTTAATCATTTCACTCCAAGCAAGGTAATAAAGCCACTAAGACGCTAGGGTTACTGTTAGAGAATATGAGAAAATACTATTAAGAAAAGCGAACAATAAAAGAACAAGAATTAAGAAGACAGAAGACAACGATTGACATTGCGTTTAAGTTTTTGAAAATTAAAGTTGACTGGGACGCAAGCAGACGAAAGAAAGTTCCACAATCGAGAAGTGCGAGAGAAGAAACTATTAGCATAGAACTTACGGTTACATATATCTATTCCAACTGTGAAATGGTGACACTTTGCCGCCAGTTTAGCACTGCGCTTAAATTCATAAAGTCTAGGTACCATGGAGTAAAGTTCTTCAGAACAATTAAAAAAAAAAGTATTTATATAGAAAAGACATATGGAAGTTGCATTATGTCGGTGAGAAAGTGACGGAAGCTGAGACGTCAGGCCAGGACCAATAAAATTGCAGATTCTTTTTTGGATTTTATCAAGAATATATTAATATATCGCAGGAGCAACATACCATATGTGGTAGCAGTATTCAAAGTATGGACGAATGGTAGACTTATAAATATGTAAGATAGACTCCGGACAGAAAAATTGTCTCGCCCGACACAGTGAACCAAATTTCCTAGTAGCAGGTCTAGCAATTGATTCAATATAATCTTTCCACTGCATGACAGCGGAAAATGATAGCATGGAGATTAGCATCAGCTATGCTGATGGAAGGTAGAGAGGAGGTCTCTCAGATGATTGATAGAGAGCATTTTCGTTTATATTCAACAGGTAGACAAATTAGATAGGTGGTGGAGATATTGTGATCGTATCCTAGAGATTGCTTTTAAGCAGGTCCATTAAAACAGATACACCTGAAAGAATGAACACATAAAACCGAAGACAATCCTTTTTCTTATTTTATGTCGTCAGTTTTATCTCCATGCTATAAAGAACGACAGATCAAATAAATAAAAGAAAAAAGCATTAATCCGGTCATTCCATAAGTGGGTTGTATCTCTTCCACCCCTGGAAACTGTTGAAAAATTCAATGAGGCTGTAGGGTAGAATCCGAATACAGTGTTGATCATGACCGGTAAGTTCATCGCCATCAATTCACCATGAGAAAAGTTCACTTTCGTAAAAAGATAAAAATTAAATAAATATTTAATGGGTTCTAATTTTATTGATCAATATTTGAAAATCTTTTGTCTAGGGAAAGGAAAATCCCTGAATTGAAAACCAGTCTGAAGATTGATGGATTCCGTCAGGCTATCTTTCTCCAGACTCACCACTGCTGCTATCGCAGGTATCCTAACCTTACGGCCCTAACTGATCATAGCGAGTTAGATACGAAAATATGGTTTGATTTGATTGGGATCTGGAGTTGGAGTTTAAATTCTAAATGTTTGTTTGTGACTGTGCGACGTGGTCTGATCAACTACACGCCAGCCAAATCTGAAAGCAGATACTGTGGGAACTGATGATCCCTCCATTTTGAACATCAGCAAGGGCTAAAGCCAGTGACCTGTATACAAAGTATGAAGATTTGGAAACGTATCATGTCCACTTGATGGGATATTCGACACGACGGCACTTAACACTAAACAAATAAAAGTGAAAACAAAGAAGGCGCAATTTTATTGCAATTTCCCTAGCGAATTACGAGAGATATTTCAGTAAGCTGACGTAAATAGAAATCCTGTTTGTGAGCTTCCATAAGCCAAACTAGATTGTGGAGAGAGAAGAAAAAGAAAACGTTGACTTTGAAGACATGATTGATAAATTTGCGCCAATGAAAACAAGGAAGGCGCAGTTCTATGCCCAATCAGTACCTTTCTTATACCCTTGCTTCCACTTGCCTTCGGATTACGGCCATATCACGGTAAAACACCGGTTCTCGTACGATCACCGAAGTTAAGCAACATCGACCCTAGTCAGTACCTAGATGCGGGTCTGCTTGGGAATACCAAGTGCTGTAAACTCGGATATGTGGGTAATTGATAACGGCTCGGAAGTGAAAATCAGAAAGTCGAGTTCCAATTCCAGTCGGGTTCGTTATATTCACTTACACCTAAATAGCCTTTGGAAAGTATAAATCCAACTCTTCTAGCCCCAGTTACTGGTTAATTAGTAGAACTTGTATCAGAATATTATTATTTACAAAATATTCTTACAACCTAAAAATATTTTCTGGCTTTAAATAACCTGTAAAAGGTTGATAATCCGTAAAAAAGGAAATAAATCGCTCCACTTTTTTTTTCGTAGTACTAGTGAAATAACTTATTAAAATATATTTTCTTGTGGTGACATTATACTTTCATTATTTCTCAAAAGAAAAAATGTTGAATTATTAAAATTATTTGTTTTGTCAATTTTGTTGATACAGAAACGCTAAAAGATGATTTTTTCGTGTCATTGTTTAGCGGCATATTAACACCCCTATGGGGTATTTAATACCAAAATCTAAATATTTTATGCTTTCAACCACAGATATTTTGTACATAATTTTAAACACTCAGAGTAAAGGTATGTTTTGAGAAACAGTGTAACCCGGATATAAGAGACCCTGATATAAGAGAAACCCGGATATAAGAGAGATTTTATATGGTCCCAAATTAGAGCCTGTGTTAACAAAACAAAATAGACCAAACCCTGATATAAGAGAAACCCGGATATAAGAGACTTCTCCGGTCCCGACAACTCTCTTATATCCGGGTTACACTGTTTATAGTTTGTAGAACATAAAATGTATTGTTGGTAATTTTACTATAAAAAATGTATTTTTTATATTTTTTGTGTTGCATTAATTGTCATTTTGCTGTTGAAATGTATTATTCCTTCTTTTATTATAAAAATGTACTGTTGATTTTTGTTTGGGAGTTCACTATTTGCCCATATCTGGGACCCTAACAGGTGCTGCCACTCCAAGTCAGCTGGGCCCGGGAACGACAGCAATTCCACGCTCCTCAAAACCTCCAATCTCCCGATCAGAGGCCTTGCTGCCAGATATAGTTTAACGTCATATCCAGGACGACCATAATACCGTTAAAAGTCTACTTGTGGCGCCATTGTATTTTTTTTATTAATTAATAATATATAAGCGAGTTTTCTATAGTCTGTGTTCATGTGCGTTAAAAAGTTTTGTTTTTGATATTTTGTTGTTATAATTTTGGTAAAAAGTGTTTATGTGGTACCATTATGTTGTCAAAATTATATTCCCTTCAAATAAAATATAACAAATAAAAGATAGTCTTCTTGTTGAAGTATCATAATTTATTATATATATTAATGGTCTTGACTTGTATTTTTGAACTAGCAGGTCTACTTTGCACTTTAATGTTGTGGCCTTGTTAGGGTCAGAAAGAAAGACACAAAGAGAGGAATTGAGTTAAACAAATATATTATCAGAAAAAGTAATACAAACATATACAAACGAGAGTGTTAGAGCAAGAATGTTCGGTCCGACTGTCAGAGCTGACTGCTGGAAACCTCCCTCTAAAAGGCAGTACCTGCTCCTATTTGTAGCTGGTAGAGCCCATGCGTGCGTGGGTAAATTACCATAACAAATATTGAATTAGATGTTTAGATATGGACGCCTTGCTCTGAGCACCGCTTTCCATAGATCCGATTCTGGTTGTGTCAAAATAGCCATTTTCTATACTAATAATTCCCATAACACAATGCTGTGCATGTGCCCGTGTTGAACAGAATTAAGCACAAAATTCGGTTGAAAAATCAGACTTGAAGCGTAAAGAAATCAACACATTCCTTATTTCCTTGCTTCCACTTGTCTTTACGCAGTACAAATGCAATATCTAATAGAAATAGATTTTCTTGTGGTGCCATTATCTTCTATGTGCCGCGCGCCGTCAGGACATACGCGATCAATGCTCTCCACAACTTTCTATCTTACGTGACTCTCATCACTTTTTTCCCTTTTGCTAAGGACCCCTCATCCTGTCCTGCCACCCATTCACACAAGCTCGTCAGGTACAAAGCTCGCTGCCTTCCACTACATCTCTTGCCCATAATGTGCCATGTGAGGATTAGGTTTTCCAAGCCTTCCTTCCTCATTATTTGTCCAAGAAATTTTTGTCTTTTCCTGATTTTGAGTATGAATGTCCATTCTGTTTTCATTTTATTTAAGATTTTATTGTTTACACATTTCTGCTGCTTCTAGTTTTTTTCCCTTATTTTTGTGGATATTGTTTAACATTCATTGCCATTTAAAAGGAGGGATACCACATAGCAATCCATTGTACTTTCATCATTTCTCCAAGAAAAATTTTAAATTATTCAAAATATTCGTGTTGTCACTTTTATTCAGATAACGCTATAGTAATATTTAAGTTTTAAAATGAATTTTAAAAAATGAAAAAAAAATTCTTGAAGCTTTTATTTTAGTTTTAACTTCAAGTTAATAGATTAAACTTAATATTTCCAATAAACAAAATACTTTGATGTATTTCAAAACTAATTTAAATTGACTGGAAGGAGGTTTTTTTTTCTAAAATGGCTGATTAGCGCTCCTTTTTAGCCGTGTATATTCTCTGTATTAAAAAATCTTCAAAAAATAAAATATGCTTTTCTGAAACTTTATTTGAT
Source organism: Acanthosepion esculentum (assembly GCA_964036315.1). Lineage (NCBI taxonomy): Eukaryota > Metazoa > Mollusca > Cephalopoda > Sepiida > Sepiidae > Acanthosepion > Acanthosepion esculentum. The sequence goes on along the minus strand of OZ038483.1, from coordinate 96,473,209 downwards.
GAATATTAGCTGATTTAAAGTATAATAAATCTGATTTGAAAAAAAAAAAACTGTTATTTTCTTTAAGTTTAAAATATCGCATTTTTTGACATATTGGTAACGGTTTGTTTAAGCAGTAGGCGTGTTAGATGCATGCTTATCTAATATTGTTCTATGAAAGCTTTAGTCGTAAAACATGAATATGACGTGAGCGCATTTTAAAGTACTCAGTAATCTTACAAATCTAAGAAAATATTCTCTGTAATCTAATGTTTTCTAGAATTTTAGATAATTCTTTTAAAAATATTTGTGTTTGATGATTTGTACTAAGCTTTTGCATTTATGATTAGTTCTTTTTTTTGCACTTTTGAAGAGTATCAGATGTTTAAATAGAGGCGAAATTTCAATACCTTATCGTGGGCACCACTTTCGATAGATATGCCTTTATTTAAAGTGACGTTCACCCTGTACAAGGCCCGGGAACCACACGAGGAAGTGAGTTACATTAAGGGGCAGTTTATGCGGATAGAAGAGGAAGATAACGGTTAACTCTAAACTTGAACAGATTAAGATTGTAATGATCGGGGAAACATCCTTTAGGAAATCAGTTTCACAGGGCATTGTTTCGCGGGAAGCTGTTCGAGTGGAACTTGCTCCTCACCAATGGAATACGGAGGGAATGAGGGTGGTTCACTACAATGCGCCTGGCATGGCGGTCCAAGACATGGTGGTTAGAATTGGTGGAACTAAGGAATGTAGTTCGTTTAAGCACTTTCCATGGAAGTAGCAACAAATTTGACTGTGAGAGAGAGGGGTTGCAGGGTGGAAAATAATTTTTCACACACAAGGACACGGAGACGCTTTTGGGCTCTATCGGGACTGGAGAGTGAGGATTGGACATCTTCTAAGCTTTATGCAGATATGATGATAGACTTTATATTTGTGGGTTTTAAAATTAAATAAGAAGTATGTCCATGTTCGTTGTATTTGCGCGAAGAGTGTTAGGGGTGATATTTGGGGAGCCAAAGTGTAAGCAAATAAATAAGGAAACCATAAGGAAATTTGCTTTAGCACAAAGCAAATTTTAGTGGGCATGTTGCTCTCGAATTTGTCTATGCGGTTAGCCATTTACTGAACAAAGAAAAATTTCTTATTGTAAATTTCGCCGTCTGTATCCTTGATTTTTTTATTACGACGTTATCCACCTGTATCCTAACCTTAGCCTTCTTCAGATATCTTTTAAAACTTGATATGAGAAGAGATACACTTGTCATATCATACACGTAAAAGAGTCAAATTAGATTAAAAAAATGGAGCATTATTGCCAGGTCTGGGCTGTAGCTGCTCAATCCTCACTTGATAGGGCGAAAATCGTTTACGTAGTTTTGTAGAGGGCGACGTGTTTTCCACCTTACAACCTCTTTCTCCAACAGACGCAATGCTGTAAGCTTATCGTCACACTGTCGCTATTTCCATGGCAGTTGTTCAGATAAACTTCACCCTTTAATCCAACTAATTAAGAACTTTATACCGAGGACTCGGCATGCTACATCAACGGAAACGAATCACCGACATTTCCTTTGTATTCCAATTGTAATTCTCCCCCGACAACTGCTACTTTGTGGAACAAACTCCCGCGTGGTTACTTCCCTGAACACTACAATAGACTTCTTTAAGAATCAATCATTATCTATCCCCCTTATCATCATAATATTCACTTTCTTTTACCTCCTCTTCAATGCATATCACACACCTCATTCAATAACCCTATACCACGAGTGGCTCTTGTGCCTTGTATTGTGAATGTCTCGTCCACTGGTAGGTCTGTTCATTCATGGCGTACACGTACATATACTCTTATATAGAGCCGATATAGTGATGAGAGTTGTAAGAGCTCTCTATGGAGAGATCCTGATAGTATGAGAGGAGAATTACATGTCATATGTTGCTTAATGTTTGACGTTCCAAACTATAACTATCGTAGGAAAACCGAAGTGTACAGTGGTCGAAACGTTAATAAAAATTGTTCGAATGACTACAACACTTCGACGAAACAATTTACGACAGAGTAAAGGTTAGTAATATATTTATTTTATTAGCTAAAGTATTATCAGCCATTATAATTGTTAACTAGTATTTTCTTTCGTCTTAATTTTAGTGGATTTTGTCGTACCTACTCAGATGGTCAATGGCCGTGTATAAACCTCGTTGGTCGCATATAATATTTTCCTCTGATATAAAGTGAAAAGATTATAATGAACTGCTAGATCTACTGCTCGAAAAGTTGGTTCACTGTATCTACCTTACACATTTACATGACTACGATTTGTCCATGCATTGAGTATTGCTGTCATATTTCGCCTCGTGCTTCAGCTATGTGTTTTAGTGGCCGTTGGTGGTTGATTTGTTTAACGGCATATCAACTCCTTATGGATCATTTAATGACGAAATAAAATTTTCTTTGGAGATTTGAAGTAATAAAAATACATGTTATTCTGCTTTCACAATTGAATGCATGGTAGATGATACTCAGCTTTTGTGCATATACATGTTTGTGTCGATATAAATACTAGAGGCGGTGATATGTGAATCTAATGTTGTAGTTTTTTAAGTTATATTTTCGAATACAATTTAAGAAATTGTAGACTATTATATGGATTAATATTGTGACAGAGAGAGAGAGAGAGAGAGAGAGAGAGAGAGAGAGAGATAGAGAGAGAGAGAGAGTCTGGGAAACACACACACACATACACACAGACGTATATTTTATTTTTTATTGAAATTGGAGTTGATCTGAGTAGTGAAATTAGATCAGAGCATTTTGTTTACTGATGGAAAATCTGATCTAGGGCAGAAGTTGCACCCAATGGAATCTGGGTCATTAGAAGACAATGGAAATGGTCGAAATAATTTTTATCGGTTAAAAATTGAAATAGAGCTTCGTAAGCTATAAGGAACTTTGGAGTTCACATGATTTTGGCTGAAGCAGCCAGAACACCGTGATAATAGCGTGGGAAGTATTAGGGCCAAGGGTCGGTTATGACCAGCCGGGTTTTTCTATATAAACGCGTAGTTATGCTGAGAAAGTGAGAGATGGGAGACAATTCTTGGCGAGACTGGAGAAGAGAATTAGCCCGGGCAAGTGTTGGGATAGAGACAGTGCAGAGTCGAGTTGGAGACTTGAGGAGGAGAGGAAGTGACGTCAGAGATTGGAACGAGGCGTCCGCTAATATGTACTGTTGTTATAAGTACCGCTGCTTCTGCTACCACGAATATTACTACTACTGTTACTACTGCTAAGGAGGAACGCCACTATAAGCTTTAAACCCCGCACAGAAATCTTACCCCTCTATCGCAAGAGTCGTATATCGTTCTGAGAAAATTTAACATGTTAATCACAATACAGTCTCTGTCTAGAATCCAGTGTAAGAGTTTTTACATCAAATACTTTTCTTTTCTGTAACCCGTTTCTTTTCTATACTATTCTTTTCTGCTATAAAAAAGACATTAACAATTCAACCATTGAATAGTTGTTTGGCCGGTTTTCTGCAGATATTAAATTTTTTTGCTGCATTCTCCAGCCGTGTCTACATCTTCAGTTGACCGTGAATGGATGAACATCACTTCTGCTTTCTGGATCAAACCAATCACAACGTGGGCAGGACGCAGGATTAAACCAGTGGGCCGGTCGAATAATCTACGGATACTCAGGGGACATACGGTCACTTCCTTAAGTTCGGTTAGAACCGAGTAGACACCTCAACCCAGAGAGTAAGACGCCGGATGTTGAGGGGCTGGTGCGAAAGTGTTAGACTGGTGCCGAGACCAGGATAGACCAGTGGGAATTACCACGGCCGTCAGAAAGAGGAGAGAAGGTTGCATTTGTGTTGTTCAGTCGGGACCAAGTAAGACCAGAAAGGACTATATTGGTCTAAAAGGGACATAAGGAGGAAAAGAGAAGGAAGCAAAAGGAGGAGGAAAAAGAAACAAAACACGGAGCGGCGGACCTCAGGTAAGTCACTTTTCGGTTTCCTTTGTTCGCTCATTGCACTTATGTCTGCCAGTAATATTGTTGATCTTGTTTTGACTTTGTCGACGTTGTACGCAGGTGAAGCGCCACCACTGTGTTACGTATTTTTCCTTTCATTCTGTCATTGGTCTCTTTCTCGTGGGAAAGTGATAGTTGACAAGACGCTAGGATGAGCGTAGCAGGATCAGACGCCACAGATCACCTTGGGGACGTGGAAGTCCTCGAAATATCGATGGGTTTCAGGAGGCTGATAGGTAGCATGCAGCTACCTACTTATAAAGGAAACCCTGCGGACCTGCACGAATGGATTCTGTCCATTCAGAAGAAGCAGGTGATCTAAGGCCTCTCGAACCAAGAAATGGTGCTCCTAGCTTACGACGCCGCAGTGATGCAGGTGTCCAAATTCATAGGGGGGTGGTACAAAGAAAACCCGGCCCTGATGTGGACCGAGCTTAAATCCGCTCTGGTGCTGCAATACCCAAGTGAGCGGCCATTGAGGCAGTCAGGAAATTATTCCGGTTTCAGCAACTTGAAGGAGAGACTAATGAAGAATTGGGGGAAAGAATCGCAGGATTAGCGGCGTTAGATTTTCCGGAGTTGGCGATTCAGGACAGTGGTCCTATTCAGGCCTTGTTGGCTGATGTGTATGTGGACACGCTGAGTGACAGGAACCTGAGGGGCGATGTTCTGAAGGGCGGGGGTCAGCCTGACCGCAGCTATAGAGGCGGCTCGGACCAGCGAACGACTCTGGGATAGAATAAGAGAGGGTGTAGGTAGGAACCCGGGGTGGGGGGTAAGGTAGTGATGAAAAAGAAGGACCGGGAGCATATCCAGATACGGGACCCGAAAGAAGAAGTGGAAGAGGACTGGAAGACTGAGACAGTTCCCAATAGGAGAGCCTGAGATCTGTGTTATGGGTTTCACAAGCCCACACCGGGCCGATATAGGCTGGTGTGCTGGACTTGCAAGTATGGTGGGTATCGGGAACGCGACTGTCCGACAAACTATGGAGGCGACCCAAGGTCTTTGAGGCCGAACTGCACGACCTGTGGCGAGTTCGGGCACAAGGCTCGGTAGTGTACGGCAGAGGGAGACCATAAACTGGGGATAAAGCGAGTTAATACGCTGGTGCCCCCTACCGAGAAGGAAAAGGGTCCGGGATACGCCGATGGGTCACCCGTGAAGAAGTAAGAGGCAGTGTGGCCCCAGTGCAAGTAAGATGCTGGACATGTGGTGTGGTCGGGTACATTTCGGCAAGTTGTAAGGAGCGAAGGTGTTGGCGCTGTGGAGGAGCGGGTTACCTGAGACGAACCTGTTCTCGCAGGAGAAAGATGGACCACACCGAACGGAACAACCCTAACTCGAATAGAGGGGAGAAATGGGTTGCTAGTCCGAGAAAAGAGAGTCATCCGAGCTCTACCCCACCGATGAGGGCCCCTAGACAGAAATTGGGGCCCCTAGAAAAAGGTGAACTCCTGTCACCGACTCCCATATCTCGGTTGTCGAGAAAGCGAGAGGAAGGGAAGGAACATACGGAAAGGAGAAAAACACAGGTATACCATTTGCTGAAGGAAGGGCCAGACTTCACCTGTAATGTGTTGCTGGGAGACAAGAAGGTGAAGGTTAGCTCCAAGGTTTTTAGACAGTTGGGACTGAAAACGAAGCTTAGTCCCGTCGATCTACTTATAAGTCAGGCTGATAGTCGCAGGATGAGGATAGAGGGTATGACGTGGCTACCTTTCCAGTTAGCAAGAACCAGAGGTAAACTCAAGGTTTATGTGGCACCTGACTTGTGTGGTGAGCTAATTTTGGGGAGTGACTGGCTTAGGCAGAATAAGGCACAGATCCGTTTCGACACCGCCATCCTAACATTGGACGGGGTAGGGATACAGTTGGGAGAGGATAATTATGAACAATTGCCAGTGGTGGTCTAGACAGATATAAAGCTTCCCCCCGAGGACTACTGTATCTGGGAAGGGCAAGATTATAACAAAAGGAGTGCTGAACAGTGACCTGTACCAAGTGGTCCCTACAGATAGGTATGATAATAGTGAAGGGGAAATAATCGTGTGTGATTCGTTGGTGAAGAGGTCGGGGATCGTTTCCTTACTATTAACCAATACTGCCAATAAAACTATTAAAATAAAACAGGGAGAGGAGCTGGCACAGGCGTGACCATTGAGTGAAGTCGAACAGGTGAGAGTATGGAATGAGAATAAGCCTGGGAATAAAACAGGTAGCGTTGAAATAAGGGATGAAGACATAACAGCCCCTGAGCGTTATAGGAGGAAATTGAGGGGGTTACAGAACGGTAATCGGGAGGTAATAGCCATTACTGATAAGGAACTGGGACAGACGGAAACAGTTGAAATGAAGATAGACACGGGTAATCACCCACCTATTAAGTTAAGACTGTATAGGACCCCAATCCACAAAAGAAAATTAGTAGAGGACGCAGTGAATGAAATGATGGAATCAGGGATAATCGAAAGATCCAAATCTCCCTGGAGTTTTCCAATAGTGATTGTTGAAAAGAAAGATGGGGGGCATAGGTTTTGTGTGGATTTTCGCCAATTAAATGCCATTACGAAACCGCTGGCAGTGCCCCTCCCCTTGATTGATGATATTCTAGCTCTTTTAGGAAAGTCTAAATGTTTTTCCAACTTGGATTTGAGGTCGGGATATTGGCAGGTAGCACTTAGCAAAAAGGATCAGGAATAGACCGCTTTTACCTGCCACATGGGTCTCTTCATTTGTAGGCTTATGCCGTTTGGGCTGGCAAACGCCCCGGGTGTATTTAGTCTGTTAATGTCCATCGTATTGAATGGCACTTCGGCATTTGCTATGGCGTATCTAGATGACATCATGGTGTTTTCAGAATCACCGGAGGAGCATTTTGAACATCTGCAGAAGGTGTTCGATAGGTTAAGAGAACATGGATTAAAGTTAAAATTATCAAAGTGTCAGTTTATGAAAGAAGAGACAAAGTACTTAGGGTTTATCGTAAACAAAGAAGGAATAAAAACGGATTTGGACAAAGTAGAGGTTATAAGAGCCATGCCCGCAACGAAAACCGTAAGAACGATTAGGGGATTTATTGGAGCCATCGGATATTACCGGAGGTTCACACCAACATTTAGTGGGCTAGCAGGCCCTCTAATAGCTCTAATTAAGAAGCATGCTAGGTTTAAGTGGACCGTGGACTGTCAGCGTGCATTCGAGACTCTAAAGGACCAGCTGACAGCTGTACCCCTGTTGGCCTACCCAGACCTGAGTAAGCCCATGGCGCTGTACACCGATGATAGCGATAAGTGTATAGAGGGGTTCCTTACACAACCATGTCCCGATAAAGATGGACTAGTACCGATGAAGTGCCGATCTATTTTCTGTCTCATCAGCTCTCTGAGACTCAGCAAAGTTGGCCAGTAATAGAAAAAGAGGCGTTCGCCATTCTGTATCCTGTGCAGAAATTAGATTATTATTTGAGTGGGGCTGTGTTTATCATTAAAACAGACCACCAACCCCTCAAATATTTGTTAGAGGCGGAGTGGACGAATAAGAAGATACAACAGTGGGCATTGAAGTTAAGTGGCTATAACTGCAGAATAGAATATTTGGCAGGGAAGGATAATACCTGTGCTGACCTGTTATCGAGGATTCCGAGGCAATTAGAGACCGAATCTATCTGGTTGGAGCCGGGTGTGGATGATAAAGCATTCCAAATTAATTTGATCAATTCACAGGCGTTGAAGGAGAGACTTGGCTGGGAAGATCAGGAAACGAGTGAAACGGAGATTGTTTCCGACCCCCACTGGAGAGAGATTATTAGGCAAAGCCAAGAGGTTAGCGAGATAGCAACTAACAGATCCAGGGTAGAGGCAGGGCGTACCTCCAAATATATGGTGCACGATGGAGTGTTGTATTACATTTCAGGAAGAGATGAGGAAGTAAGTTTAAAAATTGTGATACCTGAGAAGGTGAGAGCTGAAATTCTAGACTAGTGCCATTGGAGGTTAGGACACCTGGGAATTGATAAAACGTATGGATTAATAATGAGAAATTACTACTGGCCTAAGTTGTTTAATGATGTTGTGAACCATGTAAAAAATGTGTAACATGCCAAATACAGAGTCGAAGGCGTAGGGTTGCCCCAGTATTAGAAACGGATGTTCCGAATTATCCATTTCAGAAAGTAAGCATGGATATTTCCGGGCCCTGTGGAGAACACATAGAGGTAATATTTACATAGTGAGTTTTGTGGACTGACTGACGAATTGGCCTGATGCATTTGCCATACCGGATAAGAAGGCACGAACGGTGTCAGAAATAATACTGAATGAAATATTCCCTAGGTATGGGGCCCCCAAACAGTTGGTTACCGATAATGGATAGGAGAATGTGAATCAGATTATGAGAGAGACGTTGGGAGAATTAAACATACAGCACATAACCACCTCTTGATATCACCCCCAAAGTAACGCTAAGGTAGAGAGATTTCATAAGACCCTCGCTGATCTGTCATCTAAACTAACAGAGGATAATAGGGAAAATTGGGATTTATTCGGAACCCAAGCGTTAGCAGCTGTGAGATTCTCGATAAACGAGACGAGAAAATTTTCCCCTTATTACTTGATATATGACAGGGATTTAGTCTTACCTATAGACAATTTGTTAAGACCTAGGAGGAAGTATTTAGGAGAGGATCATCACCAAATAGTTTTAGAACAACAGCATAAAATTTTTCCGCAGGTGTGGAGGAGAATTCAAAGAGCCCAGAAAAGGCGAAACGATAGGGTAAATAAAAATTTTCCTTCCAGATAGGTGATCCAGTGTATTATAAAATACACCTGAGAAAAAGTAAATTGGACCAGAGATAGAGTCCATACTATAGGATCGTGGAGCAGACGAGTCCGGTTTCCTTTGTGATCTGGGACCAATTGACCGGACAGGTAATGAGAGTGCATGCGAATGATATAAAGCTAGCTGAAATAGGAGAATGGAAAGGAGCCGAAACAAAAACTCTGAGGCTGAGGAAAACTACGTTGGTAGAACCTGAAGGGTTAGAGACTGAGAGTGAAAGTGAAGGGAGTGGGGAGATTGAAATTATCTCAACTACACTTCGAAGGCTGAGGGAGGTAAGTCGGTCCCCAGCGGGACATTCCGAGGAAGCAGAGATTTGGCCTAACCTTAGGGAAGAAGAACAACTGCGTGAATGGGAAGAAGAGGATGAAATTTCTTAGCTCAATTGTAGAGTAAATTGCGGGCTGAAAAAGCATCTAGTGAATTACTACTAAAACGACGACTGAGGGGAGCGGTGCAGCCCGAGCCCAAGGATTAAGTGAAACCAGTACAGTGGCTGTGGTGAATGAGTGACGGTCTGGGACTAACTGTGCATTTATCATCAGAGCTGGTGAACTGTGTGGGCAGGCCCCATGCATGCACAGCGCTGATGGTGGTGTGGGTCGGTGCTTGAGGTATCGCTGTAAGATGTAACCACACGCTAAAAACAATAAGAGAATGATTGAGTAAGACGAATTGTTCTCTCCATCTCGTTGCAGACATGGATGAGAGGAGGCTCGTGGTACTGACGATGCTAGTTGTGGTAGCTAATATCTGGGAACACAGTGAGAATACTATATTTAAGAAGACTAGCGAAATGATTATAACTAGATCAAAGTGGTTGATAGACCTGCAGCTGTATGAGAAGTTACTGGGTAAGTTGAAGACCGAAGTGGACAAACTAGATACAGCCAGGACCCAAGTCGCCGGAGACTATTTACAGACTCCGGAATACCACCGTATATTATACCCCTTAGCCCAGGAATCCCTAATACTTGAGAGACAATGGAAGGATATGAGTTACTATTTGAAAGGAATAAAGTTGTTATGGACCAGGAAAAAGAGGGCAGTATTACCTATAATGGGAAAGGCATTAAGCGTGTTGTTTAGTACAGTCTCTGAAGGCGAAGTGAGAGTAATTAAGAGGAAATTAAAGGTGGTAGAACAGAGACAACAAGCAATGGCTCAGTCAGTTAGAGAGAGCGTATCCACACTCAATGTTACTCGGCTGGAATTGGCTAAGAATAGAGGGAGTATCAATTGGTTGATTTCTCACCTACAGGTTTTTAGAAAAGAAGTGATAAATGTAACCACGTCTGTAACAACCGAATTATAGAAATTAGAGAGGTTTTTTGAAAAAGTATTTTCAATTATTAGCCATAATGAGTAAGGTACGTTAAAAAAGTTACTCTTTAACGGTGTTGTTAGAGCATGTGAGAGCACAATTAGACATGCTGTCGCTGGGACACCTGTCTCCGAGTATAATAATTCCGGAACGATTAAGGGAAGTACTACTGGAGATACAAGCCAAACTACCCCATCACCTTAGATTACCTGTAGACCCCATTCAGCAGTTATGGAGGTATTATAGCGCCTTGGGATGTGCTACCTTGTTGGAAGATGACAAATTCCTAGTGCTAGTGCCCGTTCAATTACTCGAACTAGTGAACTATGTGAAAAGGTTCTATTGCACGAGAACACCAAAACAACGAACTTTAACCGGAAGTTGCATGTACATATGTGTCGTAAGGACAATGAAAATGTAAATGGACATAATGAGCCCTAAGAAGAACTGAGGACTTTGCATGGAAGAGACGTATGTTTAAGTAGCCCCCTAGTAAGAAACATGTTGGACTGGGTTTTCTCATATTTTCTTGATATGAAAGCAAAAGGGTATCATTTACTAGTAAATGACAGATGGGTAGGGGAGGAAATGTGACAGAGAGAGAGAGAGAGAGAGAGAGAGAGAGAGAGAGAGAGAGAGAGAGAAAGAGAGAGAGAGAGAGAGAGTCTGGGAAACACACACAAACACACACACGTATATTTTTTTTTTAATGAAATTGGAGTAGATCTGAGTAGCGAAATTAGATCAGTGCATTTTGTTTACTGATGGAAAATCTGATCTAGGGTAGAAGTTGTACCCAATGGAATCTGGGTCATGAGAAGACAATTAAAATGATCGAAATAATTTTTATCGATTAAAAATTGAAATAGAGCTTAGTAAGCTATAAGGAACTTTGGAATTCACGTGATTTTGGTTGAAGCAGCCAGAACCCCATGATAATCGCGTGCGAAGTAGTAGGGACAAGGGTCGGTTATGACCAGCCGGGTTTTTCTATATAAACGCGTAGTTATGCTGAGAAAGTGAGAGACGGGAGAAAATTCTTGGCGAGACTGGAGAAGAGAATTAGCCCGGGCAAGTGTTGGGCTAGAGACAGTAGAGAGTCGAGTTGGAGACTCGAGGAGGAGAGGAAGTGGCGTCAGAGATTGGAACGAGGCGTCCGCTAACATGTACTGTTGATATAAGTACCGCTGCTTCTGCTACCACGAATATTACTACTACTGTTACTACTGCTGAGGATGAACGCCACTATAAGCTTTAAGCCCCGCACAGAAATCTTATCCTTCTATCGCAAGAGTCGTATATCAATCTGAGAGGATTTAACAAGTTAATCACAATACACTCTCTCTCTGTCTAGAATCCAGTGTATGAGTTTTTACGTCAATTATTTTCTTTACTGTAACCCGTTTCTTTTCTATACTATTCTCTTCTGCTAGAAAAAGACATTAACAATTCAACCATTGAATAGTTGTTTGTCCGGCTTTCTGCGGATATTAATTTTTCTTTTGTTGCATTCTACATTTCTTAGCACAGACTCTCCAGCCGTGTCTACATCTTCAGTCGACCGTGAATGGATTATCATCACTTCTGTTTTCTGGATCAAACCAATCACAACGTGGGCAGGACGCAGGATTAAACCAGTGGGCCGGTCGAGTAATCTACGGATACTCAGGGGACCTACGGCCACTTCCTTAAGTTCGGTTAGAACCGAGTAGACACCGCAACCCAGAGAGTAAGACGCCGGATGTTGAGGGGCTGGTGCGAAAGTGTTAGACTGGTGCCGAGACCAGGATAGACCAGTGGGAATTACCACGGCCGTCAGAAAGAGGAGAGAAGGTTGCATTTATGTTGTTCAGTCGGGACCAAGTAAGACCAGAAAGGACTCTAGTCTTCGGACTATATTGGTCTAAAAGGGACATAAGGAGGAAAAGAGAATTAAAAGAGGATTAAACCAGTGGGCCGGTCGAGTAATCTACGGATGCTCAGGGGACCTACGACCACTCCCATAAGTTCGGTTAGGACCGGGTAGACACCTCAACCCAGAAAATAAGTCGCCGGAGGTTGAGAGCCTGGGGCGAAAGTGTTAGAATATCACAAAAATGTTCATTCATGTTGGTTGTTTGTTTGATTTTGCTTAGCGGCATATCAACACCTCTATCGGTTATTTAATGCCAAAATCTAAATAATTTGAACACAATTTTATGGCTTCAACTACAGATTAAATCTATTGCTGGTCATTTTTCTATATATATTTTGTTTTTTTTTATATAAAAAATATATTGCTGGTATTTTTACTATTTATTCAAATGTATTTTTATACTTTCGTAGTGTTTTGTTTGGGGGTTCTCTATTTGCCCATGGCAGCAATCCTAACAGGTGCTACCACACCGGGTCAGGGTGGACCTGGGAACAACAGAAAATAAGTGGTTGTTCCAAACTCCTCAAACCCTTCAATCTCCCGATCAGAGTTCTTGCTGCCAAATGTAGTTTATCGTCATAAAAAAGCCAAAAAAGAATCTGCAATGTTATCGGTCCTAACCTGGTATTTCTCACTTTCAGTCACTTTCTCACCGCCGTAATGTAGTTTTCCATTGACTTTTCCATAAATATTTTTATGTTAATTGTTCTGATGAGCTTTCTTCAGTGATACCTCGACTTTAAGAATTTAAGCGCAGTACTAGATTGGCAGCTAGGTCTCTTTATTTTACAGTTGAAATGGCCAGATGTAACCGTAAGTTCTATGCTAACAGTTTCTTCTCTCGCGCTTCTCGCTGCTGGAATTCTCTTCCGGTTTCTTGCTTTCCAGACAACTTTGATCTTCAAAAATCTAAATGTAATGTTAATCATTATATTCTGTCTTTTAATCGCTATCACCCTATGCAAGGCAGTAAAGCCACTAAGACACAAGGCGTTACAGGACATGGAAGAATTAGGAAAAGCAACCAAACAATTACCATGAAAGTATTTATATAAAAGACACAGGAAGGCAACCCTAAGCGGTAGGAAAGCGTTTGAAGCCGAGTTGCCAGATCAGGACCAATAATATTGATCTTCTCACTGTCTTCCCAAATACCTGTTCTTTTATTGTCCTCTTTCCTTAATAATGTTTTTCTCATATCTTTTCACACTCAGTAACACATTGCATCTTTGTGACTTTATTGCCTTGCTTAATTAAAAAAAAATTGAACCAAAGATTTCAATGGAAGTTTACCAAAAACATTTCAGCGCTAGACTTTATTCTTTCTTTATTCTTCCCCATCACTTGATAAAATATAAGAAAAACACCATTCAACAGCATAAATCCTTTCATTTCCGCTTTAATAAGCGTTCTACTTGTAAAATTCGTTGGATCCAAAATACAGAGCAATATCACGTGACTGTGTTGAGCGATGACGAAGTATGATAAACACAAGCACATTGTTCTCGCAGACTTTGAGTCAATCGAATGTGGCGCCAAAAGACAGGTCGTCGTCACTATAGAGATCTGTCTTATTTGCTTATCAACTCTCTCTCGTCCTTGTATTCAGTTATAAGTTTTGTTATCGAGGTGGATCGTTTGAAACTTAATATTAACAGACCCCACTCATTCGGGAATAGATTTGTATAGATTTGTCAATGAAATTGATCTAAAGTAAATATCCGAACTGGCGCTAAACTGATATATATATATATATATATATATATATATATATATATATATATATATATATATATATATATATATATCAATGAACAATTACATGTCTATCTATCTATCTATCTATCTATCTATCTATCTATATATATATAATATATATATATATATATATATATATATATATATATATATATATATATATATATATATATATATATATATATATATATATATATATATATATATATATATATATATATATATATATATATATATATATATATATATATATATATATATATATATATAAGCCCGGGTAAACCCCTCAGCCCTGGCTAGAAAGCAAAGCTTTTAACCACTCGGGCGCATTCATGCGTGCGTGCATATATATATATATATTATATATATATATATATATATATATATATATATATATATATATAATTTAAATTTTTACTGTTAAATTTTATTTTGGTTCCACTGAAAATCCTTGGAAATTTCGTTTCTACCATCATCGAATGACTTGAGGTAATATAAAGTACAAAAACAGCACTACTCCCTCCAAATATTTCTGGCAATTAAAGAATGATGGCAACTTACCTTCCATCAACTGAGATATTATGACAAAAGCCAAATCTTAATACGGGAAAGGAAATAGATGTAAATTATGTCTTGTTCAAAAATTGGTTATCTATAGTCACTGAAAGAACTAACCCCAGCTTATTAAACAAGAGAAATGAATTGATGGTAACATGTAGGCATCAAAATAAATATCTGATTAAATACCTTGATGCAGATTAATTTTTAATATAATTGCAGTTTATTTTTTATGTAAATTACAGTTTGTTTTTGGTTTATTTTTATATTTAAAAAAACAACTAATATTCACAACTCTGAAATAAAAAAAAATTCTTTCATTTTTTACATATATATATATATATATATATATATATATATATATATATATATATATATATATATATATATATGTATATATATACACAAATCCTGATGATTTTAATATTTGATTGTAATGCGAGTCAATAATATTATGTAATAATTTATGTAAGCCCTTTTAAGGAATTTTTCTAGGTTAATTTATTTTTGCTATTGGCACATCATTTATTTATTTCTTCCTTCTTTCCTTTCTTTTCTTTCTCTTAATTTTTTCTTTTTCTTTTATTTTTTACTTCTACTTTTCTCTCTCTCTCGTTTCCCTTTCCCCTTTTTATCCCGGTAAATCTGTCTAGATGGATTGATTCCATTCCTTAAAAATATTCGGTTTGAAGAGATGAATAAGTTGTTTTCTTAATTTATAATTATAAATTGCTCTGTAAGTGACATCGAACTCTCATTGGAATTAAGGTGACTTTGGAATAATCCCTACCAATTACAAATTGGTATTGTATACATATATATATATATATATATATATATGTATATATATATATATATATATATGTATATATATATATATATATATATTATTATTATTATTATTATTATTATTAAAGTAAACAATATTTTGTGTCGATTAATATTAATCATCGACTTTCCAAATTACGAATAATCTTTCTCAGACAAAGAGGAAATTCGATCAGAAATTGTCCGAAATTCATTTCGGAAGACACGTTCAAGAAATATGGTCCAAGCTTTCAACTTTCTAAAGTCATCAACAGAGTAGGTGAAAATAGGTGAGATTCTTAAAACTTGTGAGTGTTGTAACATGGGTGGGGTGTGACGTGTGTGTGTTTTTTAAAATACATTTGAGGATGTAGTCTCTTAAGTTATAATTATGAATACATAGATATATATATATATATGCAGGGTGCGAAGGATAAATTCTCGTCTAAATTACACGATATATTTACCAAAATTACACAAAAATATCTTGAAAGACTACAGAGTAAATTTATTCAATAAAATCGCCTTTGGCTTCAACCACGGCCTTCAGACGACTTCGGAATCTCCTGCAACTCTTCTGGACGGTCTCCTTTTTTTAAGTTGACGAATGCTGTCTTCGGTTAATCTGTTTCTGTAGCATGGTGCAGAGTTCTGTTGCTAGACATAGGGTCTTCCAGCAGCCACATCTTGACCCATGGTAACACTACCTCCTCACGGCACTTGATGTAGGCATCCGTGTTGAATCTGAGTCCCTGTGGGAAGATGAATAAAGGCATAATGTCGCCATTACTAGTGATCATCCAAACACCAATTCTATTTTCTCAGAATGGCAGTGTTATCTTTCGATTTATGATTAACATTTTATGCCTTACTCTCATTTTGAAACTAAATGGAATGTGTTGGCTGTGTTTTAAAGGCACCTCAACATGGAATTAATCCCATCCAATTCCAGTACGGCTTAGAATTATTGCTACTTCCACAAAACACAGCTGAGAACATAAACACAGAAAAATATACTAATAACAATCCCTTGAAAATGGCTAATGAATTGGCAGAAAGCGCTTTGAATAATACACTCTACACGCTCGTGTTTCTACACTCATTTGAGGACAACTTTCAAAGAAAAACTGTAAAAACATTCAGTCAGTCAGTTATCTGCCATACACGCTTAGGCGATCATGTATTTTTCGATACATGACAGACGAGGCAGATTTTTTCCCCGAAGTAGGTTGCTATTTCTTTCTGCGGTAGACCAGTTGCTATCCTAGTCTGTCCTGCTATTTACTCATAGCTGGGAGGAGAAGAAGAGGACCCATACCTTTCCCAAGGGTATTAGCACGTAAGTGAATGTAATGGATTCGAATGGAATTCGAACTCGGCTCTCCGATTCCACAACCCGAGCCGCTATTAGTCCACCAAACTAAAGTAAAAAGCATTCAATAAAACATGTATAAAAGAATAGTTGCTGTTCAAATAAAGAATGTGTGTGTGTGTGTGTGTGTGTGTGTGTGTGTGTGTGTGTGTGTGTGTGTGTGTGTGTGTGTGTGTGTGTGTGTGTGTAAGAATAAAAATAAATTACAAACTTTGCAACGGATTTTAATATTACTGTAATTAAACCTATTATCACTTCATTCCAATTTCATTTTGAAACGGTTTCCTTACACATCATAATGAGCTTCCGTATAGAAATACAATTGCCCAGAAATGTTATATCAAATCCTGATGGAAAATTGATTTCTGCATCCCTTTTTTTTCTTCTAAAGGAAAATGCATCAGGCTTGCAGAAAATTTCAATTATGTCGGATTCATCAGAGAAACGTAGCGTATGAAAGAAAAAGAAGCGTGTATAGAAATTACATTTTAATTTTCGTATAAATTTTACATCGGCACATATTTTGTTTTTACGATTCATCAACCCACTATCGGATGATTTTTTTTTTTGATTGAAAGAATAATTCTATATTTGGTGAGGCGACTTAATATTGCATTTAAGAATTATGGAGAAATAACAATGATTTTTTCAGATGTCCTTTATTTAACTCATAACTGGAGAGAGAAGAGAGAAATTTATACTTCATTCATCAGAGAAAAATCTACAATTTATTGACTATTATTATTGACGATATTTTATACTGTCCCCTGCTATGAAAAATAATATATCAGTTCTACTATTTGTCTCTTCCTGGAAATACTGAGGGTTATTTCTGGCAATAACTGGAAAAAGTAATGACTAGTCACTGGCCTAAAAAAATCATTTTGGTTGGACGGGGAAGAGGCGGCAAACGTGATATCAACACAAACAAGGCGCGAGCGTTTCCGACGAGACGCTGATATCAAAGTGGATCGCTGGATAACGTCAAACAATCCCAGACGGTCTCGACATGGCGGCTTCAAGATAATCGCATAGAAAAGAGTAGTCTTTGTCTGAAGCCGATCACAGAATGCAGACGGGAATAGAGACGCGCCAAACACTTTCCCGTGAACCATTTTATATAAACGACACAACGTAGGTCATTCTTATTTTGCTATTTACATTTCCATGTGTGGATTATCGCAAAATTTGAATCTGTCGCTCGAACGTAGAAATTGTCCCATCCAATATCTGCGAATGTGCGGGTGGCGTAATGGATAGTGACTCAAAGTGCCGAGTTCGAATTCCAGTTACATTTATTTCTGCGCAAATACTTGTAGGAAAAGTATGAATTTCTCTCTACTCCCTCCAGTTATGGGTTAAATAAAGGACTTGCATCTGGAAAAATCACTGTTATTTCTTCATAATTATTAATGCAATATTAAGTCGCCTCACCAAATATAGAATTATTCTTTCAATCAAAAAAAAAAAAATCAACCGATAGTGGGTTGATAAATCGTAAAAACAAATAAAAACAAAATATGTACCGATGTAAAATTTATACGAAAATTAAAATATAATTTCTATACACACTTCTTTTTCTTTCATGCGCTATGTTCCTTCAAGGCGGTCATAGCTCTTCACAACTTCCTTTCCCATGTAGTTCTAAGCAACTTTTACCATCCTTCGTTGTCCACAGTCTGCTATACATTCACACAAACTCATTAGATAGTTCACTCGTTGCTTTCCTCGCACCCTCACGCTTTCAGTATGCCTTGTGTGTATTAAATTCTTCAAGCTCTCTTTCCTCATTATGAGACTCAGAAATATGAACGGTCTCTTTCTGATTTTAAGTTAAGTATTCTTTTAGAAAAAAAAGACTGGGGTTGAATGCATTTAATATATATATATATATATATATATATATATATATACAGTGTAACCCGGATATAAGAGAGTTGTCGGGACCGGATAAGAAGTCTCTTATATCCGGGTTTATCTTATATCAGGGTTTGGTCTATTATATATACATTAACACTGGCTCTAATTTGGGACCAGAGAAAATCTCTCTTATATCCGTGTTTCTCTTATATCCGGGTCTCTTATATCCGGGTTACACTGTATATATATATATATATATATATATATATATATATATATAGAGAGAGAGAGAGAGAGAGAGAGATAGATGTATATATATGGGCGCATAGCCGAGTGGTTAGAACGTTCGCTTTCTGTCCATGAATCTCACCATAGTCGATTTGTCACAAGGAAACTTCTTGATGTTATCGAACTGGATCGAGGTGGAAAGCATGCGGCACCCCTGGAAAGTGCCTGAAAATCATACCACGGATTGACCCAAGCCTTGTGAGTGAAATTGGGTAGACGGAACCCTAGGGAGCACTCGATAGCTGTGCTAGCACGAAGCCGCAGGTCATCGTGGCCGAGAGCTTGAGCGTGCTGGCCTTGTTCAAATTGTTGATCACGCCAGATGACACGCTCTTTCCCAGAAACTGTAACTAAGGTCTGCCCAGCATAGTTGCAGTATAAACCACAGGTGGGCTCTGAGCAAACACAAATGTGCCTGACGGACAAGTTTATTTTTATGTGTAAAAAGTAAAAACTGTTACATTTTTATAACATTTTCGGCTCAGCGATTGGAACCTGCCAAATTTGTCAAAAGACCCATTTCCAGTTTATGGAAAATTATTGTTTCGGATATATATTGACCAATGGCAAACTGTAATTTTTCTCCATTTTTCGATGGTAATCCTTGCTATGAGAAATTGTTATCAAACCTTAAGAGGTGCACAAAAGGAAATATTTGTGCAAAATTTGTATTTGTACCTTTTTTCGTAACTGTATAAATAAATGTGTATTTTCCTTTTAAATTTTTACGCAGTTTTGCTTTGTAATTTTGCGCCTATTATGTTTTGGCATTTCAACTAAGTTTTTGTGTTTGGCAGAAAAACTTGGATTTGCTAGGAATAAAATTTTTATACAAATGTACCACTTTGACTTATTTCTTTAATGGCAATAATAGAAACGAATTAATAAATAAGAAAATAATAAAAACTAATAAAAGTATAAAATTATAAAATTATCATTATGAGAACATTTTTTATTATTGTTGTTGCTAAAAGTAAATATTTGAGAGAATAAAGGAAGAAATTCACTACTGAACTAAAAAAAATCGAAAAAAGTAAACAAAACAAAATAACGTTACAACTCGAAACGCTTTTCCTACAAATTTGAAAATGTGTCCTCATCCATAAAAATAGTTACGTTTCTACAATCAATAAATAAGAAAATGATAGCAGAATAGAATTATTAGCAAATGTAGTTAAAATGTTTGAATGATAAATGATAAGTAAAGAAATCAACGATAATGAACCGAGTCAATGATAAACAAAAAAAAACATTGCAACTCGAACTGATTTTCCTACAATTTCGAAAATTACGTCCTCTTTCGCAAAAATAGTGAATTGTTACGATTAAATATAAATATAGAATTATTCATGTCAGTGTATAAGTAATTTAACAAATACAATGTACAAAATGTTCTTAATATAACAATTCCTAATGACAATAGACATTCGTAATAAAGTAAGTAAATTTGCTAAAACACTTATTTTAAAAAAAATAAAATAAAAACATTCCCTGTCTATCTCGACTTAAAAAATTCATTTTAATAATAATAATAATAATAATAATAATAATAATAATAATAATAAATATTGTTAATGCATAATAATAAAATAAATTCATATGATAATCAAAGAAAAATGTAAGAATAAAAAAATGAATAAAGATTTCCCTTTTTAAAAATACACCGCTTTCTTCAATCAATGAAAAAACACTCCGTTCATTCCGTTCATTCAAATGTTTTACCGCACTAATTGAGTATTATGTATACACTAATCGAATTTTGGTATGTAAAAATTTTCGCGCACTAATCAAAAACGCTTTAATCGAATGCGCATTATTTGAGGGATTCTCGTTCCTCACACGTTCAGTCCATTTTATTTTCTGGATACCTCAGGAGAATCGCCTCTCTCTAGTTAGATATACGAACTGTCACTTTACAAGGTGTTTCTTCATTGACTGTTAAAACTGAGGAAAGAATTCCTAATTTCGCTTCGTATCCTCTTATCAACAAATTAAAGAGACAAGTTTGCATTAAAACGTTTTTTACATCTCCATCGCCTTTACATCTCTTCTTCATATTTACGGGAAACTGTTCGGCATTCACTGTATAGATCGGAGGATAGACAGACTATAACAGTTCAATACTTTTCCTTATTTTACATTATTTATAATCGAACTATTGTCCACATATTTATTGTTGTTATCACGACGTTTCAGTCGTTGTGCCTTACGGCCTTTCTCTGGTGTATATCGAACTGGGTAACCCACAGTGAATTCTTAACGTTTTATTTAATATACGGGGGTTAGATTGTATATTTATTGCATCAGAGATACAATTTTGGCACAAGGCCGAAGGGGAAAGTAGGGTGAGGCTGGTCGTCACTAACTATCCTAAACCTAGCTAATCTGATTCGCGACCCGTACATCCATTATAATTTACTCATTCACCGCAAGAACTCATCCATCACTATTCAATCCAACACATACCACAATGCCGCTTATTCACTGGGATCCTACTAAAATAGCCGTGACGTAAAAATTTCACAATATATACAAATGTCTTTTTTTCTTTTTCCTAATAAAAATAGCTAAACTATACGACATGGAATGAGGGGGAGGATGAACCCAATAAAATACAATAGAAACATTCAAACTAAACATAAAAATATGTTAGTAGGGCCCGCCCACACCAGACAAAAATAAGAGTGCCGCTAAGCAGATTAAGAATGAATTTCTAAGCCTAGCTTAGATGTAGCACAAGACTGAAAGTCTGGGGCACCCAGTGAGGATCAAACTCACTACTCAGTCGTAATTGTTCTAGCGAGACAAGCTTACTAACCATTACACCACGTTAAAGTGCCCGTTCCGGGTGGGGTAGACCGTTCTCATTCCATAGTACAGTTCGGTTACTGCTCGTTCGTTTCCACTGAGTCCAAGTCCACACTTCGATCCACGGATTGAACTCACAAATATATGAATATTTATTAATCTGAATATAAAAAGTGTAAATAATGATAATTCTGCTCATCCCAGAAATTCAGACAAAAATCTTTTCTTTATGTTTCTTACGAAATTGGATGTTCGGGTGGTGTAATGGATACCGGCTCAAAATGAGAAATCGGAGATCCGAGTTCATATTCCAGTCGGGTTCGTTAGATTCAGTTACGCGCTGATACCACTGCGAAAGGTATGAAGCCACCTCTTCTTCCACATCTATGGATTAAATAGTAGGGTTTGTATTTGGAAAAATCATTTTTATCTACAAAAGATTGTTAATATGTTTCGGTTTTAAATAACGCACAAAGTGTTGATATGCAGTAAAAAAAGAAATCAATGTTTTAAAATCAACCTTACAAATTGCTGACATATTTTGTTGTAACCCGGGGAAGGGTGCTGAATAGAATAATCAAATAAAGGTTGGTAATGAACGATAATACTTAAGACAAGAACAGCACATATAAGATTCGCTAGCGGCGCGTAGAAGAAGTAGTCAACTGATAGAAGTGAGTCAAGTGAATTCTACAATGAATCTCCAACTGCAGGATATCTACCAACCGTCCCTCGTGGTCAGATGTGGCACAAGGCTGAGTTTATTGTGGGGTATCCGAGCCCATAGGCTTGGCCACAATTTCCTCATAGATACCGTATAAAACGGGGTCGGGTAGCTGTTTCTCGAGACGAGACTCTGCCTTTCGACATAGCCTCGTCTGGGGATCCTCTCTGCCCGGAGGCAGAGAGTTTGACCAGTGCAGCTGGAGACGAACCTCCAACTGCAGGATATCTACGAACCGCTCTACGCGCTCAGATGTAGCATAAGGCCGAATTTAATATGGGGTATCCGAGCCCGTAGGCTCGGCCAAAAATTCACCGTAGACCCCGTATCAAACAGGGTCGGGTAGCTATTACCCGAGACGAGACTCTACCCTTCGACATAGCCTCGTCTGGGGATCTTCCATGCCTCTGGGCAGAGAGTTTGACCAGCACAACTGGAAACAAATCTCCAACTGCAGACCAACATACGGTATTTTATTTATCATTATCCGTAGGTATGCTACAACACCTTTCATAAGATAAATCGCTTGGTGTCCTCTTAACAGTGCTTTGTGAAGGAATTATTTTAGTCTGACAACAGCTGGCACCTGTTTCTTCCTGAATATATTGTGATAGCATAATCTGTTTGGAGACTTTTCTGTGCTAACAAATATGATTATCTAGATAAGCTCAAATCTGATCGCATTCAACAAATCATATCTGTATTCCTTTTCAAGTAGCATCTATTCAATTTTTCGAAATAGCAATATATACGGGAGTTGTTCCGAAATTAATACCTCTTGTTTATTTCCACGGAAACTGCAACAGATACAATGAGAGCACAATAACACAGTTGGATAGAGTAAAGCTTTTAGTTACAGAACGTTACTCCCCACCCCTAGAGTCACCATCGTTGACTATTCATTTTCGCTGAATTAGAACCTGTAAACCGTACTTGTAAATTCTGAAACACAATACCTATCGTTTAACTGTGATTCCATCCCCTGATTGGTTTCCAAAAAAAAAAAATCACCAATGGGTCCAGTTTTTTCCGCATGGAGAAATTCAAAACGTACATCTACTTTGCTCGCACTTTCATGACAGACGCCATTTTACGAGAGTCTTGCAATGCCGCTAACTGTAAAAAGGCAAAAATAAGTAAATAAAAGGGGTTATTAGTAAAAAGGTTTAACATCTGCTGACATACCATAACAATCAACCTCAGATCTCATAAATTAACGATATTAAAATTGGTGATATTATATGCAGAACATATTTTCTGTTTGTGTAACCGAGAGGTCAGAACATTAAAAAATCGACCAGAGAAGACTATCTCAGCGTGCGGTACATTTGAGTTCCTGTTGACTTCAATGTTCACTTTTATATTTACTCACGTTTTATCTCTGATATTGAGCACTTTAACCCATAAATATAGCACACCTTAAGACTATATTCCTTCATATATATATATATATATATATATATATATATATATATATATATATATATAAGTAGAATCTCTCTTTTATTTTGGTTTATTATTGAATAAATATGTATTAACCCCTCCCGTTGTTGTGTTACTGTTTATTTATTTATTTATTTTTTTAGTCACATGGTCATGGTTGTTTTAAGTTGTAGGCTATTTATATTCTGTTCTAATGTTACCTCTTTGGCCAAAAGTACTCTGAGGATCCGCGTAGGTGAAACCTAGGTAGGTTTGCCTGGCTCTTTAGGTTCATAGTTAGATTTGCTCTACTTAGTGTATTGAGAACT
>OZ038483.1:96289175-96446675 GCA_964036315.1 Acanthosepion esculentum | reverse complement strand
TAAAAATCTTTATATACATATATATATATATATATATATATATATATATATATATGCGTGTGCATGTGTGTGTGTGTGTGTGTGTGTGTGTTTTATCTACCTTACTCGTTGGGAAACATAAATATATTCGCTGTTTTTGATGGTTAATTTTAAGAAGATCTGATTTCACTCACTGGTGGCAGTCAGTCTACTTTGGCTGCCCCGAACAGCAAGAGTTCCCCCCGTGTCTCTGACCATTGATTGGTATGCAAATCTAAACGAACGCATTACACAAGAACTCGTTTGTAAAGTGCCTGAACCCTTACCGCCTTCCCATCTTCTACAGGGTCACCTTATTTTATTGGCTTATAGATACCTAAAAATAATTTAATCCGCTTGCAGTTGATATTTCCTCGGAGAGCATTAGTCATTGCTTGTGCAGACGGAAGTACATTTTCACGCGTATATGTTTACAAATCAAATATGCGTCTGCGGGGATTGTCACATGGTAAAGCATTCGAATGAAGCCTTATCTTCGTATTCCTCTCGGTATGCAGACACCCATGTTTATTGTAAAAGTAAAAGGGAATATTTATTAATAAACCAAGATAAGAAATAATCGTTGTTTCACGTGACAGGAGAATTTAAAAATAAGAGTTAATAATGATAATAATAAAGGAACATACGAAATAATCGATTGTTTTGAAATGTATTAACTTTTAACCGGTGTAGCGTATCATCAATTGACCTCTCATTAGAGGTCCAGCGGTTGTCGCCGGTTGAAGATGTAAACTTTTTCCAACGACGCATTTTCCCACGAATGTGATATATATGAAAAGTAATATGCATGCTCACCCAGAACAAAACTCAGCAACACCCCAGGATGACCCGAGCGTACACGGCCGAAATCTGAGGGTATACAGCCGAACAGAACACTACTAAAAATAGAATTATTTAATACTAATAGAATACTAAAAGAATTACTAATTACTTCTTACTACTAATAGAATACTGCTACTACTACCACGACTACTACTACTACTACTACTACTACTACTACTACTACTACTCCTAATAATAAAATACTAAAACAACAAAGACATCTCCCGAGGCCTGTCCATTTGACATGATATTTGAACGCAAAGGAAAGGAGAAGTTGTCAACCTGAATGTTTGGAAATGACGAGTAAAGAAAGTAATTGTGTTACCAGTGATCACAGGAGCACTGAAGTGTTGTAAGAAAAATGTTGTAGATATTGGATTGTGATTTGGAAAAAGATTATGACAAAAAGCTTGCCTGCTCAGAACAGCGAGGCTATTTCCTGCAGTTGAGTACCCCGCTTAAATTCATAAATCTAGGTACCATAGAGTAAGGGACATGAGAACAATTACCATGAAAATATTTATAAAACAAGTGCAGGAAAGCTACGTTACGGCGGTGGGAATGGTACTGAAGACGAGATTCCAGGTCAGGACCAATAGCACTGCAGATCCTTTATTCGGATTTATCAAAAATCTCTAATTATTATTATTACTATTAGTGGCAATGATTTGTGTTGATATGAGTCACTAATGTCTTGTTACAGATTTTAATTTTTAATGGTCTTCGAGCACAAAAAAAAAATTGAAGAATTTATTTAGTTTTTCAGTCGCAAAAAATTAATAACTCTTACAGAAATTGAATGCAATTTGGTTCCGTTAAACGTTAACTGCTTCAATGAGCATAAGAGGATTACGCCGAGTTTAATGTAATCAAAATTATCTGAGGCAGCTGATGAAGTATCTGTTCGCTTTTTATATTATTTGCATCCTCTGATATTGAATTAAGAAAAAAAAAAGCAACCCCCAAAGGCAAGAAAAAAAATCGGAAAATTCACCGCTGCCAATATTTTCAGCGACATTAAACTGTAGATAAACACTTACAATATATACATAGTTTTTTAAATTCACAAAGTCTTCATGAACATATCCTCGTGTTGAAATCAAATATGTTATTTATAGAAACAGCATTAGTTGATGTTAATATATAGCAAAATTAGCGGAAGTGGTTTTGTTTTAAGTAGAAATAACATTGATACAATTCCATAATTGAGGTGAAAATCATTCAGGGGCTCAAAATAACAAACATCCGCTTGGCTCCATTTTATGAGGCCACTGTGCTCAACGTAAATAGTGAGGACGCGTAGAGAGAAAGTGGGCTCTGTGGGTGTTGGCTAAACACCAATGTGCCTGAGCAGGCGTCGGCAATGGGGATTAAGTAGCCGACATACACACACACCGACCCATACGCACACACGACACATGTACATATAAACACACACTTATCGGTTGATTTTGCTGTCACTATATAATAAATAGCGTGAATGAAACTTTTGATGAATTTGCTTAGGTTCTTCTCATGATATCAAGGACTATATAAGATACATTCTTATTTTAGATTCCGCGTCCCTTCAGCCTGTGGACAGTAATGGCTCTTCACAACTTCCTATCCTACTCTAAGCAGAATTTGTCTCCTTACTATCCACCAGTCTCTGTTCTGCCATCCACTTACACAAGCTCAGTGAGTAGGTTACACAATGTTTCCCTCTGTCTCTCCTGCCTTCAATGTGTCTTGTGAGTATCACATTCTCCAAGCCCCTATTCCTCATTATGCACTCCAGAAAAATCGTCTCTTTCTGATTCTAAGTACAAATGTCCTTTTTGTTTCCATTTTCATTAATACTTCCTCGTTGCTCACATGCTCCGTCTATGGTATTCCCAGAATTCTTCTGAAGAACTGCGTCTGTTAGCTCAAGTTTCCTCTTCCTCCGTGAGGAAATTGTCCAGCCTTCACTGCTATATAGGAAGATTGACATTACATAACAATTCAAGAGTCCTTTCTTTGTTGCTGGCTTAGCTGGCTTACGACCATATCACGTTGAAACACCGGCTCCCGGACAAATCACCGAAGTTAAGCAACGTCGATCCTCGTTGATGGATGACCGCTTGGAAATAATAGATGCTGTGAGCTTGGATGTGCGCATAGTGTAATGGATAATGGCACGGAATTGTTAATCGGAGAGCTGAGTTCTAATTACAGTTGTGTTCGTTATATTCACTTATGAGCAGATACCGTTGGGAAAGGCATGAACCCACTTCTTCTCACACCACAGCTTATATGTCTTTTCTACAAATACTTTCACGGTAAGTGCTCCGACGAACTACTTTCGCTGGTTCCCAAACTGCATGAATTTGAACATGCTACGAGGTTGGCATCACTGTCCCATCCTTTCACTGTCGAAACGGTTAAATGTAGCCGTCTCTTCTACTCTACTAGATTCATGTCTCGCACTTCCCGTCTGTGGAACTCCCTTCTTCTTACTTGCTTCCCTGATAGCTAAAATCTCCAAATATTCAAATGCAATGTCAATCGACATCTCCGGATGCCTTGATCTATTCCCCGTCCTTCTCTTCATCCTTTTCTCTATCAAGCCTCTATACTCTCGCTCCCACTCTCTGTAACTACTTGCGTGCGAGTGACATTGCTTGGGGTGAAATGCTTAAAAAAATGAAATAAAATAATAACACCAAAACTATTATTAACTCCAAATAAAAAAAAATGCGTACAAAATACAAATATTTATAATTATAAAATAGGTGTTTAAGTTCACATTTATAATTATAAAATAGGTGTTTAGGCTGACATTTATAATTATAAAATAGGTGTTTAGTTTCACATTTATAATTATAAAATAGGTGTTTAGGTTCACATTTATAATTACAAAATAAGCGTTTAGTTTCACATTTATAATTATAAAATAGGTGTTTAGGTTCACATTTATAATTATAAAATAAGCGTTTAGGTTCACATTTATAATTATAAAATAGGTGTTTAGGTTCACATTTATATTTCTAAAATAGGTGTTTAGGTCTACATTTATAATTATAAAATAGGTGTTTAGGTTCACATTTATAATTATAAAATAAGCGTTTAGGTTCACATTTATAATTATAAAGAAGAGTCAAAATTCGTAAATGAAGTTTAAATTATATTTAACCCATTTAGGCTTCGTTTTATTTGGGTCACAGTGTTAGAAATGAATATAGCGCCTCCAAAAACATAGGAATAAAGCTCTAGATCATGATTTCCTGATAAATATAAGCGCTTGGGGGACAAGATTGTTGGTTGGTTGATTTTGTTTAGCGGTATATCAACCTCTATTGGTTATTTAATGCCGAAATCTGAATATTTTGAACTATAATTTTGTCTTCAGCCATAGATGTGTTGTACATAATGTTCTACTTTCAGAGCAAAGGTATGTTTTTTTAGATATATAGTTTGTAGATGACAAACTGTATTGTTGATAATTTTACTATAAAAATGAATTTTTATATTTTTTAGTGTGCCATTGATTATTATTTTGCTATAAAAATGTATTGTTGCATATTTTATAATAA
This sequence comes from Acanthosepion esculentum, assembly GCA_964036315.1. Lineage (NCBI taxonomy): Eukaryota > Metazoa > Mollusca > Cephalopoda > Sepiida > Sepiidae > Acanthosepion > Acanthosepion esculentum. Next base: position 96,442,260 of record OZ038483.1, on the reverse strand, counting down.
AAATGTACTGTTGATTTTTCCTTGGGGGTTCACTGTTTGTCCATAGCTGGGCCCTCTAACAGGTGCTACCACCTCGGGTCAGCTTGAACCTGGCAACAACATCCCTTAAGAGGTGGTTCCACGCACCTCAAAACAATCCAATCTCCCGATCAGATGTCTTACTGCCGGATGCAGTTCATTATCATACGCAGGACGTATCTGCTTGTGAACCCACTGTGTTGTCACTTTGTAGTTGTTAGCAGCAAATATTTTTGGGTTACTGATGCCATACATACCCCCCACCAACCAAAAAAAAAAATTGGGTACTTCGACATGGTGTAATGGTTAGCAAGCTTGTCTCGCTAGATCAATTACGACTGACTAGTGAGTTCGATCCTCACTGGATGCTCCGCATATTTGACTTTATACTATGCTACGCTTAGAGAATCATTTTGGGCACTTTGACGTGGTGTAATAGTTAGCAAGCTTGTCTCGCTAGATCAATTACGACTGGATGGTGTGTTAGATCCTCACTGGGTGCCCCATACTTTCAGCTTTGTGCCGTATCTACGCTACACTTACAAAATCGCCATACCCCCAAAAGGTCGAAATTGGTGTGATAAGGACAGCGAAAACGAAGAAATTAGTCAATCTATAATAGTAACACTGCCGCATCTCAGAAATGCAAATACAAATTGTTATTATACATGGGAAATGGAATGAGAATAGTCTACCCCTTTAGATTAAGTAAAGTGTTAAATTCAAAATTCTCTGTAGGTTCGATATGAAGGCCAGAGAGCACGACGACAGAAACATTGTGATGACAACAACACAAGATGATGATAATCGCCCGAAGGTAAATAGTGCAAATATTGATAATTCCTAATCCTAGAAATTCAAACAGAAATTATCTTGTACTAGTAATGAATCGTTGTGATAAGGATAGCGAAGACGAAGAAATTAGTCAATTTATAATAGTAACACTGCTGCATCTCAGAAATGCAAAGACAAATTGTCAGGCAAAAGTTTTCTACCTTCTCCTGGAAACGATCAGTCTATCCATTGCAAAATCCAAATTCAGTGAATAAGGGAAAAAATAACAAGCAAAAGAAAGAAAAGAAAAAGAAATGATTTAGGTCAAGCCGATGTTTAGTAGAAATTCAGGAACCGCGGACCATAAAAAGCAAATCATCATTAATTAGCATTAGTCTTCTTTGACGTTAAAGAAAATGTTTTAAAAAAAGAAGAAAATAGGCGGAGTTGGTGAGCACGCGTTGTTGAGATTTGGCGCCATAAAAATCTCCCCTACAAAGGCCAACAGCGGTCAATAGAACCCTAACTCATGTGACCAAAGGACACCATTAACTATGGTCAAGTATTCTTCTTGGAGACCTTGATGTTGGATTGGGTTTGTGTGTGTGGAGGGAAATCTATTAATGACTACGTGGTCGTAGCGACAATATGGAGATTTATGTATAAAAACAACTTGTCCTCTTATAGAATCAAATAATTGGAAGCTGTAATTATTCAAACACCAAATTTAAAGAACTTAACAGTTACTTAAAAAGATCCATGAGCTTTTTTGTTCAGTTATAAAGTTTTAAAAATAATTTCACCCCAAGCAAGGTGATAATGCCACTAGGATGCAAGGGATTACTGGGAGTAGAAGAGAAGGAAAAGACTTTAGCGAGGAGAGAAGACAATAAAAGAACAGGGTTCCAGAAGTTGCATTTAAATTTGTGAAGATTTTAGGTGGCAGGAAAAGAAGAAATTGAAATGGAAAGGCGTGAAAAAGAAACTGTTAGAATAGAACATACGGTTGCCTCTAGCAGTAAAACGGTGAGACCTAATTGCCAATCTAGTAGCACGCTTACATTCATGCAGACGAGGCACTAAGGAGAAAAGCTCACATGAGCAATTGCTATGAACATTTTTGTCGGAAAGACAGGGAGAAGAAAGTGAGTGAAGTCGAGATGCCAGGCCAGGATCGATTATATTGCTGATTCTTTATTGAATTTTGTTAATAATGTCGAAATAGTAAGAGAACCAGACCAAATATGGCAGCAATATTCGACACATGGGCGAATTGTATATTTATAAATATGCCAGATGGATTCTGACGGGAAAAAGTTTTCGGTACTAAACCACCATTAAGGAAGCTGATAAACGAACGAGAAACCTATTAGAATTAAAAAAAAATCAAGTCAACGAAATCTCATATCTATATAGTTAAAATTTATTTTTGGATACTAGAATTCACAAAATAAGAGGCTCAAGAGTCATTCAAGGCAGAGAGTTACTGTTAAAATGATAATGATGAATGAGTTGTGTAATACGAACGAAAAAGGAAGTGTACATTATAAAGATGTGAAGGATAGGTAAACGATTGGCCAATGACCTGGGGAGGTTAAGACTCTAGTACTCAGGGAAGTAGGAGTCTGTTCCACAAAGTGATCGTTCTTGGGACAGAACTGTTAATTGCGGTTCTGGTCAACAAGGTAAAAATACGCCCGGTTTACACCAGAGCTAGTAAGGCAGATATACTGACTGATTCATTTTCTACGGCGTATCAGCCCATTACAAGTTATTTAAAGCCATAAAATATTTTTAGATAATAAGAATTTTTAAAATAATTATGGTTTAGTGATACCAGGCTTATTAATTAACCCATAGCTGGTGGGAGAAGAGGTGGATTCATATCTTTCCCAAGGGTATTTGCGCCTAAGTGAATATAACGAACACAACGGGAATTGAAACTCAACTCTTCGATTAAAAATTCCGAGCCATTATTCATTACACCACCAGCACACCCAGTTTTACAGCACCGGATATTCCTAAGCGGTTACCCATCTGGGTAATGACCGGACTCGACGTTGCTTAACTTCGGTGATCATACGGGAACTGGAGTTTTAACGTGGTTTGGCCATAAGCCAGGTAGACATAGGTTCGATTTGTAGTCGAGTCAAAGTGGCAGACACAGGTCTGGTTTATACCTGAGTCTATAAGTATCCACCGAAAAATTGGGATACAGTTAGCGTATTCTAACCCTCGGTGACAGGACAAAAAGTTGGGGGACGTGGCTTTCTCGTGCATTTGAAAGTGGCCAGAGGTTTCCTGCTCAATCTCTGATTCTCTCTCCATTTAAAGTTTTAGCTAAAACAAGACCTATCAATTACAACCACAAAAATCAGAGTTGTATCGTTATGTGGCAATCTGTGATGAATGGAGATTTGCACTCGTGTTTTTTCATTTTTCTATTACAACATATATGACAAACTGAACATGAAATAGGGGTGTTTTCATTATCTTACCACTTGGTTGAACTAAATGTGACTATATAAACGGTGGTAAAGTAGTATTCACTTCGGTACTTGATAAACACAGGATCAGATCCTGGTCGTATCAACAAATATGGCATCATACTGTGGGGAAGATTCTAATCATATTTATCATAGTTGTTGTTGATAGTGATGATCATAATTGGACTTCGTTGTTTTGTACTGGCTTCTCCGGGCTTCTTAGGTCTTGATGGATTTCTCAGGCATGTTCGGTTTAAACTTAATTCAATAAAAGACGCCCGATTTACACTAAAGTCAGTAAGGTTCGATTTACAGTCGAATCAAAAAGGTAGACACAGGTTTGGTTTATATCAGTGTTTTTAAGTATACACTTTAACCAACTAGGCTGTTGTCCCGTGCCTAGTGGATTAACGCGTTCGTTCGTGAATTTGGTGACATTAATTGTAAGTTCAATCCTTGGGTCGGGCAGCGTGTATTTGGACTCTGTGGAAACGGGCGCGCAATAACTGAGCAGTACTAAAAATAAAAACTAGACATGATATTCCTAGACATGGGAAGTGGAATGAGAACAGTCTACCGCTTTAGATTAAGTAAAGTGATAAATTCAAAATTCTCTGTAGGTTCGATATGAAGGCCAGAGAGCACGACGACAGAAACATTGTGATGACAACAACACAAGATGATAATCACCCGAAAGTAAATAGTGCAAATATTGATAATTCCTAATCCCAGAAATTCAAACAGGAATTATCTTGTACTAGTAAAATATTACGTCTTTCATTATTTTCATTTAATGTATCCCAGTGAGATCCTAATTCGACCACCATTTTGGCTTTATAAATAAGCAAAAAATGTTGATGCAGAAACAGCTCTGTTCTACTCGATAGTCATGGATAGTATTGGAGTAAGACGGAAGACCACCGGAAGTGCAAAATTTTAAGTATTGCTGTTGTTAGACTGGATACGATGCATTAAACATATTTCTTTATTGTTCTTAGCATAAAAAATATTTATATATTTAACTCTATCACATATAAATATACATCAGCCCACACATATGAACATTATTAAAAGCGTGTGACAATCTAAATGATTCTTAAACCATCTACTTGAGTGACGTAAGAATAAAAAGATTTTCTCATCAAGTAGTTGTGACAAATGTTTCAATGAGAGCTCTTGAATGAATGTTTACTCATTTTCCCGCCCTTTTTGAAAAAAAAATTGATTGCATAAATGACGGTTGCTGTCAATTTTAGCGGCAACAAAATAAGGTAAGTGATATCAGAATTTGAAAAAGCGGTTTTCACGGTTTGTTTAAATGGTGACAAGTGCAATGTGAACAGTATTAGAGTTAGAGACAATGAATCTTTTGCTTAAAAAAACCTTGAAAGAAATTGAAAATTTCATCAAAAAAATCATGATGAAAAGAAGGCGCTTAAAAAAGAAAAAGAAATGAATCATATTCACTACTGCCAATGATATTTGAAACCTCGTGTTATCATTTTAAAACACTTTTTTAGAGTTAACACCGGATATTAAGTTCAGGCATAGTCTGTTTCGTTAATTTCCATTATATTTTTTTATCTCCACCTCCCACGATGGGTTAAATAACAGGGTAGACTGCGCTAGATGTTATATATATATATATATATATATATATATATATATATATATATATATATATATATATATATATATATATATATATATAATGGCCTGGCGATTGCATCTAGCATGAAACAGACTGTCGCCTCTAAGTGTTGACTTCTATGTTCACTTTTATATTTACACACGCTCTATCTCTGATATTGAGCACTTTATCTCATAAATATAGCACACTTTAAGATTATATTTCTTATATATATATATATATATATATATATATATATATATATATATATATATATATATATATATATAATCATCCACAGACAAAGTACTTCAGTGTGGCTAGACGTCCGATTGCTTCAAGCCAAGATCGAAACCCGTCGATTTGACATCAGTCAGATATCTTACCTCTAGGCCATCGTCGAAAGGAAGAGGAATTTTAACGTTTTTCTCTATACGAAAGACTAAATAGAGTGCTAGCCAGTCTCGGAGAAGGACAAATCTGAATTTAAAATCGTGGAGAAAACGACAGGAAACCACTCCATTATCTTTCTCAATAATTCACCTATCGTAAAAAAAAGAATCTTGGAGAGCCAATGACCTGATGGACTATGACAGTAAAAATATAATTATAGTTTATTATGGTAAATAAAGTTAAATATGTTAAAATATTCACTGCTACCATGGACATTTGAACCCTTACATAATGTAATTTTTGTATCAGACGTCGTAGCAGATGTCGGAAAATGGGACACAGAAATCCGAAGGCGCGTTGGAATAGCTAAAGGTGTCTTGCCTAAACTAAGCAAGGGAAAAGAGATGAGAAAATTTCATTAGAAACAAAGAAAAGAGTGGTACATTGATCTTTCATATCTAATTTCCTATCTGGCATTAAATGCTAAAAATCTTTTCACAGATGAAGAAAAGAGATGCGCATGTTAAGAATATTGTAGACAGAACTTGTAAGCAACGAGGAAGTCATGAGGAAAATAGAAAACCTATACTATCAGAATTAGGCATTTCTGGGTCGCATAACGGGGAAACGGTGCTTGGAGAATCTAACACTTGCAGGGCATAAGAAAGACATGGCGAATAAAAAGACATATGACTACTTATTTTGGTAAATAAAATTAAATTTATTAAGTTCAGCTTTAAATAATTTCCATTTTTGTTTATCAACTTTATTCTTCACAAAATAGAAAGCTGACGGTCATATCACGTTGAACTGGCGCTTTCGCACGATCACCGAAGGCAAGCAAAGTCGAGACTAGTCAGTACCGAGATGTGTGACCACTTGGGAATACCAGCTTGCTTGGATGTGCGTGTGGTGTGATAGATAATGGCGTGGAATTGTTAATAGCAGAATCGAGTTCGAATTTTAGCCGGGTTTGTTGTATTCATTTACGCGTAAATACACTTGGGAATAATATGAAAGGTATTCCATTTAATTTGAGTAATATCCTGCAGCTTCTGATATGAAATAAATTGATAAAATTTAATTTTATTTCCTAAAATAAATTGTCATGTGTTTTCATGCTTGTTGTGGTAGGATCCACCTAATCTGCATAGCGGGGTACCGACTATATAAAAATAAGGTTGGTACCGGAAGACAGGGAGGGGCTAATCACGAGATCCAACTAGAGACTCTGCCCGATTGCGACTTAGTCAACACATTCTCCAGGAACGGTCTTCCCAGAAATATACAGAAATACTAGATGTAAATATTGTGTACACTTTCTTGTTATAATACATTCTTGTTCTAAGTACATTTTGTGTTGCATTATTATTCCATGCATTAGTCGAGATTCAACAATGAGTCAAGACTCAACAATGCTCCATGTCCTTTCACCTGCACAGCCAACATAAGAACACCTGGTATTTCCAAGCGGTTACCGATCTAGGTATTTACCAGGCTCGACGTTACTTTTCAGTGATCGTACGAGAACCGGTTCTTTATAACGTGATATGGCCGTAAGCCTCACAGATGAAGAAGGGACTTGAAGTAACAGAAATGTGGTTCTAAGATGGCTGAAAATACAATGGACCAAACATGTGAGCAATGACAAAGTTCTAGAGACAATGAAAAGAAAAAGACACTTATATTTAACATCACGAAGAGACAGTTGAAACGTATATGATATATAATGAGGAAAGAGGGCTTGAAAAACTTGATAGTCACAAGACAGATTGACGGCAAGAGGGGTAGAAGTCAACGACGCATGCTCTACTTAGTGAGTTTGAGCAAATTGATGGCGAAACAAGGTTCAGGAGAAATAGCAAAAAGACTGAATTTATCAAGTGCTACAAAGGATAGGAAACTGTGGAGAACCATGATCGCCCACGTCCCGAAGGAACACGACACATAGAAAAAGTGTGTTTGAAATTTATTAAGTGCCACGTATGATCAATACTTAGGATAATACATTCATTATTACAATTGGTTCCCGAAAACGACAATTACTTATGACTCAACCTAATATAAGGCTATGACTAATGGGGCTATTGTGTCTCCTTAGTATTGGCTTTTTCTTTTAACAATATAATACAACGTGGCACGTTTTTGACTCATTTTTAAAACCATCACAACTCTACAAATAACGTTGTGAATGTTTTGATCACTATTTTTTTGTAAATCCACGACTCTTCAAGACGTAATTGATCATGGCTCTCCACAAACACCTTTTCTTTATTGTCTTTGAATTGCTATCAGTTTCTGGAGACAACAATGGAGTAGGTTCCTACTGCCTTCCTCACACATCTGGATTTATACTTCTCCTAAATCGGCTTCCATCCAAGGCTACTGGACTCTAGTCTACCTTGCTATTTAACCTATAACTGAGGACCGAGATTGATTCATGCTAAAGTGAGTCATTAATTGATTCATTTATGTGGCTTATCAACTCTTTCTTATTTAAAGCCAGAAAATATTTGTAGATTGTAAGAATTTTATTGAGATAATTATGGTTTAGTGACATAAGTTTTACTAATTAACCCATAGCTGGGGGAGAGAAGAAATGGATTTTTACCATTCCCAAGGTTATTTGTGAGTAAGTGCAAGTAACGAACCCGACTGAAATTCCGATTTGTCATCACCTGCAAATTCAAGCTTACAGTGCTTTGCTATCCCCAAGCGGTTACTCATCTAGGTACTGACCAAGTTCGACGTGGCTTAACTTCGCTCTTCGTACGGGAACCGGTTTTTCAACGTGATATGGCCGTAAGCCCGCTAAAGAGAACGCACAAGACTAGGTGGGAATTAGAATTCGGCTCAACAATTACATTTTCCTTATCGATAACCGTTAGGCCAACCGCCTCATTCTGAAAAAAACAACAGAAGCAATACTCTATATGGCACAAGATGCAAATGTGTGGCGGAAGTCAGTAATACGCCCTCGTAAGAGATAATCAATTTTGGAAAGGCAACGGATTAAACTTCCAGTCCTGGCTATCTCTCCTAATCCCTATTCTGCCAACCATTTACAAAGACACGTTGGGTAGGTTATGCGCTGCTTCTCAGCCCTTCTTTCCTTCAATAGGGTGATGCGGCACAAAGCCGAAAGCATGGGCACCCAGTGAGGATCGAACTCACTACTCAGTCGTAATTGATTTAGCGAGACAAGCGCGCTGACCAATACACCACAGTGAAGCGTCATTATGAAACTTCAACTGTCTTTTTCTGATTCTGAGTACGTATTTTTCTATTTTCCTTCCTCGTTGTTCGTATGAGCTGTCCATAGTATCCTCAGGATCCTTCTGTAGAACCACATTTCTGTTGCTTAAAGTTTCCTTTTAATCTGTGAGGAAACTGTCCATCATTCATTGCCTTAGAGGAGGATTAATATTACATAGCACTCCTTTATTTGTTTCCTACGACATTTTCATTTTTTTTTTCATATTTCCTTTAGCGTTTCAATGGCATCTCCAGCTATTCCAATGCGTCTTTGGGTTTTTGCGCCACGTTATTCGTCGTCTGTTAAAGAATTTCGCAGATAGTAACATTTCTGTATTTGATTGATTTTGACATCTCATATTCGTAACTCGCACCTTGTACTGTTCCGCTTCCTAACAAGGTTTATGTTTTCTGACAATTGTCCTTTCTTTCCGTTTTCATTAACTATTTTTTTTTCTGTCTGCCATCGGCACCGCGTCATCTGCTTATCTTACGTTGTTAAGATCGTGCTCAGCGATAATGCGTACTGATAGTAGAAGATGAGAGAAGAAAAAAAATGACCCATCAATGTTTGATGTGACGAGCACAGGAACGAATGCACTTTTGACAGCGTTAGACTCCTGACAAGAAAGGTATAGACGAATTTAACGAATCAGATTATGTCTCTTTTCTTTATAAAATCAGACTATTTCTGGACAAAAATAGAAATTCCTGATCGATTATTCTCGACTGAAATTGCAGGCGCATTCTTCTGGATTTTTGACATTTTCTTACTGAATGTCAAGTTCGAGTCATGAAACGTTAAAATGGTTGGACTGATGGCGAAAGGAAACTATTCCCTAAATAAAAAAATAAAAAGCTCGTAATAAAAATGCATTTAGATTTAAACTGTATTTGTATGTTTGTTTAACGGCGCATCAACTCCTTATGGGTTCCTTAATGCTGAAATTTAATTTTGAGGGGAGCTTTCAAGTAACAAATATATATATATATATTATTCTGCTTTCGCAATTGAATACATGGTAGATGATACTCAACTTTTGTGTATGCACATGTCGGGTGATAGATGTTTTTATGTTGTAGTTATATTTTGGAATACAGTTTGATTTCTTTAAGAAATTGTAGGATATTACAGTGTAACCCGGATATAAGGGATCCGGATATAAGAGAAACCCGAATATAAGAGAGATCTTCTCTGGTCCCAAATTAGAGCCTGTGTTAATAAAACAAAATAGACCAAATCCGGATATAAGAGAACCTGGATATAAGAGACTTCCCCGGTCCCGACAACTCTCTTATATCCGGATTACACTGTATATGAAAAAGTTCTTTTATGTTGGTTAGTTGATTTTGTTTAGTGGCATATCAACACCTCTATGAGTTATTTAATACCTAAATCTAAATATTTTGGATACAATTTTATGGCTTCAACCAACTATACATTAAACATAATTGTATGCCTTCAACTATAGATAAAATGTATTGTTGGTCATTCTATAAAATTGTATTTTTATACTTTCATAGTGTTTTGTTTTTGTTTTCAGTATTTAACCCATAGCTGGGACCCTAACAGGTGCTATCCCTCCGAATCAGGGTGAACTTGGGAACACCAGCAATTAAGAGGTGGTTTCACGCTCCCCAATAACTCTAATCTGTATATGTCATATTATATATCTAAATAAACTTCAAATTTTGTCTGTCGGTCAGTGTGTCTGAAACCCATCTAACTCGGGCCACACTTTCTCTACATAGACATATTATACCTTTTTTGAATCAGGATCAGCCCGGGATTGAAGATATTCAAATTTATATGGTGCTTGAACATCCCCAGCATTGAAGTTTGTATCCGGATGAGGAGGGAACAATTAAAAATTCAAATGTTAAAATAACTGAAAAAAATCTTTTAAAAGGTTTCAATTTTAATTTTCTTGAGTTTAAATTCTTGTGAATTAATAATCTATTGTTTTAAATTCAGTTTAAAATATTTCTAAAATTTTGTAAGCTGAGGAAATCAATTCTATTTCTTTAAAATGCCAAGGAATCGTAAGTTAAAGTGAGATGTTTCGTGACGTGATGTTTTGAAGTTCCGCGGAGTTTGTCTTTTGAAGAACTTAATTTTCGGCCTGAATTAGTGTTTCGGCCGAAATCGGTCTTTTACCCGGAATTGGACTCATAGCTCGAATCAGAGTTAAAGTGAGGTTAAAGTTTTGAAGTTCCATTGAGTGAATTGAGGAATTCAAAAATATTTCTCCAAAATTATCAATATTGTTTTCTAAGCTGGAACAGAGGTCCTTTTTGTTTTGAACCGGAGTCCCAATTAGCCCTCCGCAGAAGCTAGTTTAAAAGTTTGCACTCAGGAGTGCGGCTTTTATGCTAGTATGCTATAGTTAATCGTAGTTTTAAGTTTACACAGTTTTGTTCATTCGATTTGTAGGTCTTATAATTTGAAAGTTTCTGAAATTCTTTTTTCAGAAACATTGGAATCCAGTGGGCAAGTCATATCAATTAATTAGCAGATTCATTTATTGAAATCTTTTATGACTGTGTCTGGTCTATTTGCATCAATTTTTCCTGTTTTTGAGGATTGTGAAGATTATTATTATTATTATTATTATTATTATTATTATTATTATTATTATTATTATTCCTTTGATTTCTGGGGTGTACTCATTTCTTTTCGGGTCCCGACCAGAGCCCTAAGGTCAGCAATGGCATCATGATATTTTCCACTGAGCAATTTAGAAAAAAAATCACAGATATTTTACATAGATAAAGCCATTTGTAAGGTGTGGTTTGTACTCGTGAGAACAATTATTTTATATTTCGTTAAGGCATAGGCTACCAGGAATCCCTTTAATGAGTCTATTGGAATATTTTCCAATCAATCCGAGGGCTCCAACTACAACTGGATTTGTTAATGTTCTCATGAGCCACATTTTTGAGATTTCGATTTCAAGGTCCTTGTATTTTGATAGCTCTTTGAAGATCTTCAAAGTTACATTGAAGTCTGCAGGGACTGCCATATCAATAAGGAGGCACTTTTTGTCTTATTTTATTCTAATCACGATGTCTGGGCGATTAACTTTGATTGTTCTATGTGTAGTCCCATAAACCGTAACCGGATCTGAGTGATGTGCATACCAATTTCTTGCAGTTTCCTTTCCGGAGAAATTGCAGATTTTCCAGTGCAGATATTGGCACACTCTCTCTCTCATGTCGGGTTTTATATTCAGTGGGTGCCAATACCGCGAAACCTGATAGAAGATGGTCAATTGTTTCTGGATATTTATTATAGAATCTGCATTTTGGGCTAACACAGTTTTTCGGTGTGTGTGTTTGATAATTTCTAGTTAGTAAGCAGTGGTCCTGTGCAGCAAGAATAAAACCTTCGGTTTCAGCTTGTAACCTTGCACTACGTAGCCACAGATGGGTACGGAGGTTTGTCTACATCAGTTTGTTTGTTACAGACAGAGTATCGACCGTGAAGCGCTTGATTTTGCCATCGTTTCTGTATCTGGTCGATTTTTTAAAAGTATTTTACAACTTCAGTATGTGTATTGTGCTTTACTTGTATTTCTTCACCCATTTGAAACTCCATTTTGAACTTGTTGGCTTCCTTTATTACGGAATAAAGACGCTTACTACGTTCATGTTCTTTGACACATATCATCATCCAGTCTTCAGTAGTTTCCAGGCACCTTTGAAGGCCAATTACTCTTCTTCTTCTTCTTCTTCTTCTTCTTCTTCTTCTTCTTCTTCTTTCTTCTTCTTCTTCTTCTTCTTCTTCTTCTTCTTCTTCTTCTTCTTCTTCTTCTTCTTCTTCTTATTATTATTATTATTATTATTATTATTATTATTATTATTATTATTATTTCCTTGGATTTCGGTTCTATACGCATTTCCACCCAGGTTCCAACCATAGACCTCAGGTCAGAAATGGCTTTATGACAATTTCCCTGATCATTTTTGTTACCCCCCAAAAAACCCCTAAGATCACACTCATTTTACAATAAGCCCATAGTAGTGTGTGATATGTACTTGTGAATACAAACTTTTGTATTTCTTTAAGGCAAGGGTTACCAGGAATCCGTTCATTTAGTCTATCGGAACGTTTTCCAATCAATCCGAGGGCTCCAACTACCACTGGAATTATTGATGTCATCATGTGCCACATTTTTTAGGTTTCCACTTCAAGATCCTTATATTTTGATAGATTTTTTTAAAGATCTTCAAAGATACATTACAATTTGCTGGGAAAGACCATATCAATAAGAAAGCACATTTTGTTATGGTGTTTGATCACGATGTCTGGGCAATTAGCTTTGATTGCTCTGTCTGTGTGTTGTAAAAACCCATAAAAATGTTACAGGTTCTCTCTCTGTAACCGGGTTTGGGTGATGTTGTACCAGTTTCTTGCAGTTTCCTTTCTATAAAAGTTGCAAATTTTCCAGTGCAGATATTGACCCACTCTATCATGCCGGGTTTTATATTCAGTGGGTGTTAACATTGTGCAACTTGATACAAGATGGCCAATTGTTTCTGGATATTTATCACAGAATCTGCATTTCGGGTCAACACAGTTTTTCAGTATTTGTGTTTGGTAATTTCTAGTTAGCAAGTATTTAAGAATAAAACCTTCGTTTTCAGCTTTTAACCCTGCACTGCGTAACCCCTGATCAGTACGGAGTTTGTCTACATCAGCTTCTTTGATACGGACAGAGTATTGACCATAAAGAGGTTTATCTTGCCGTTGTTTTGTTTTGCATTTGGTATATTACATTTGCATTCTTTTTTTTAGTTTTTTCCATCTGCCGTAGGTGTATTATGGTTTACTTTCTCTTCTTCATCCTCTTGAAATTCCAATTTGAATTTGTTCGCTTCCTTTATTACTGCATAAAGCTTCTTGTTTCTTCCATGTTCTTTGACGCAGATCATCATCCAATCTTCTGGAGTTTCCAGGTATCTTTGAAGATCGATTGCTGTGATTTTGTAAGGAAGTTCTAGTTGAACTAATCGTCTGCCTACTTCGCATCTGGATCATACAGACGATCAACATCATGCATGCGGTGGCAAGTGAGACGCTTTCTCGTTTTGACATTCATTCTCTCAATGTTCAGCTAGGATCCAAGTAAAGATGTTGAAACTGTATTTAACCACAGGGACAGTCAAAGTTTTTATGACTGATATTCTGATTTGTAAATTCCACTCGCTATTTAACAGCAGACGCAAACTCCTGTGGTATTCTTTTCTTACTTTCTCCTTCATTTGGGTATGCTGGATTCCATTTCTGACTCCTAGGTATTTATGGGCTTCTCCTTGTTTCAGTTCTTTAATCTTTGTGTCAAAATCTAAATCTATTGAGTGTGTTTCTGTAATTCTCCCTTTCTTGAATGTTACCTTTGTACATTTATCTAATCTAACATCCATACCGATGTCATCACTGAAATATTTTACAGTATTGTGGATACCCTTCAACCCATTGTCGTCTTTGGCGAACAGTTTGATATATTCTTCTTCTTCTTCTTCTTCTTCTTCTTCTTCTTCTTCTTCTTATTATTATTATTATTATTATTATTATTATTATTATTATTATTACATATTTTATAAAACTAGGTACGTATATATTTTATGTTGTATCCTCATCTGTTGTTTTTTGTCAGCGTGAAGGTACCCAGCGTGAATGTACCCAGATACAACTAGAGACGAGAGTTTTACAAAAGGATGCTTAGAATTCCATGGACGGAGCGCGTAAGTAACGAGGAAATATTAAGGACAATGGAAACGAAAAGGACATTCATACTCAGGAAAAGAAAAAAGATTACTGAAATTTCTTGGGCATAGAATGAGAAAGGAGGGTTTGAAGAATTTGAGACAAGACATACTAAAGGCATAGAAACAGCTGGTCATTTACCTGAAAGACTTCTGTGAACGGATGGTGGAACAAGTGGCGTGAGACTTGGCAAGAGTAGAAACATTGTGAAGGATTACAAGAGATGGGAGGTTGTGGAAAGACATGACCGATCATGCATGGAAATTGCCTAATGGTGTATGTTTCTTGGTTCATTATTGCCGCTTTGTCTTCCTCGTTTGACTTTTGCAACTAGTCTTCCATTTTTTTTTTCAAATTTCTTCAATTCTTTTCCATTTCAGCCAGTCACACGCAGATGTCCCATAATTAGATGGTTGAATCGTATATTTCTGGAGGCTAATCTTGAACAGTTCTTTATGTGTTTTTTCTTCTTTAACCACTTCTTTTTCTTGTTCATTTTCTGAATTGGGAATACAGGATTTGCTTCGGGCTTCTTTCGTTTTTCATTCAAATAACATGCTCTGTCTATGAAAGTTATGGCAAATTTAAAAAAAAAATACCATGTCATTTCAGAAAGAAGCCAATCATAGCTCTCCAAAATTACGTTTCTTTAAAATCTGTGAATTGCCATGACTTCTAGGGAGGAAATAGTGAAATGCTTTCTCGTTCTTTCTACACGATTTTGAATTCAGTGTTGCGTTTCTCCTAGTCTGGTTGCCACCCATATCTAGAGACCCAGTCTACCCCAATATTTAACCCATAGCTAAGGGGGAGAAATAGATTCATGATTTTGCCAAGGGCATTTATACGAAAGTTAACGCAACTGATGAGGTAGGAGTTCGAACTCAATGCCGATTCACTCTTTTCAGTCTACCTACAGATCCTATACTTGAGAATAGTTTCAATTCTTATGCGATTGGAGTAATCAAGGACTTGGATTTATGCTGCCTCTCTTCTCCTTCCTATGCATAAGATTGATAGATTCTTTGACTTTGGGAATCTTTCAAACCTCTTGGAGTTACGACGAAAGCAATTTCATATTATATGTAATATTAATGGTTTACAATCGAAAGGAAAATGTCATTTTAAAGAATATACGAAATTCTCATCGAGAGTAATACTTGTTATACTATTGTTCATTCAAAACAAGGCCTAATAGCCACTCAAGTGAATTACTGAATGAGGTCATTATACGGGCGTAAATGGCCGAAGTAAGAAGTTTATATTATGTAGGATAGATAACGGCTGAACCTAGACTTGAAAAGGGTAAGATCGTAGGGGTCAGAGAAGCATCCTCCCGAAAGTCTGTCCCGCAAAGTAAGTTGTCTTGAGAAGAAGCTAAGATTAACAATCGAATACGAAGTGAATGTGGATAATTCGATCTTGAGTATGTGGCATGGCCAGTCCTTTGATGTGAAGGTCTGAACTGGTGGAATTAAAGAATGTAGTTCATCTGAAAATCCTCCCTGAAAATAGCGGTAGAGTAGCGAGATGCCTGTAACGTTTCGTCTGTGGGGAAAGGGGTTGTAGGGTGGAAAATGCAACCACTCTCTATCCTACATATCTTACAATGATTTATGCCCACACAAAACAACTGAATAACGGCAAGTTATATATATTTTTATTTTTTAATAGGTATCACCCGACGCAAAGCAATAAAGCCACTAGGGATTAAAGGGTGTAGAAGAATTAGGAACAGAAACATTAATAATGAGCGGGAAGAGAAAAGGGGTAATTAAGAGTACATTAGATAGCGATTAACATTGCATTTAAATTTTATCAAATTAAAGTTGTCTGGAAAGCATGGAGCCGGAAGGGAGTTCCACAAGCGAGAAGCACAAGAAAAGAAACTTTTACCATAGAACTTACGGTTACATCTAGCCAGCTCTACTGTAAATTGATGTGATTTCGACGCCAGTCTAGTACTCTGTTTAAATTTAAAAGGTTTAGCTACCATAGCGAAGAGCTCACTCGAACAATTACCATAAGTATTTATAGAAAAGACACAGAGAAGATGTCTTAAATACGAAGGGAGAATGTAGAATCTCTTGCATTCTAGTAAGAAGATCGAGCGTTCGAAGCGTCGGAACCACATACCACTGAATTCTCCTGACGTTGATTTCATGGGATCAAGAAGTATATAAATAATTATTTTAAGTAGAAAAAATTGTGTGTCTAATCTGACAAACTACGATTCCAATTCTCGAATTACTAAAGTTACTAATATAACATTACAAGTACATCCGAGGCATCACTCCTGCATTTATTTACTATTTAGTATAAAAAGGGTTTATTAGACGAATACGTATTTTATTCATTCTAGTGCAGTAGTCTCCAAGTTTATTTTTAGCATCCCCTCCTCTTCCTTTTTTACAGGAAGGTTCACCCTGTACAAAGTCCGAGGGGCTACCCGAGTTAGAGGGTTACGCTAATGGGTAGTTTATATGGATAGGAGGGAAGATAATGATTAACTCTAGACTGTAATAGATTAAGATTATAGTGATCGGGAAAACATCCTCTTGGGAGTCTGTTTCACAGGTCAGTGGTTCGCAGGATGAAGCTGTTCGAGTGGAACTTATAACACAACGTTGGAATACGGAGAGGATGTGGGTGGCTTGCTACTATGTAAGCTGCATGGCGGATTTTAGTCGCGAAGGTTCTAACTGGCGGAACCAAAGAATGCAGTTCGTCTGAGCACTCCCCATAGTAGTAGCGATAGGGCAGTGAGAGACTCGCCACATCCCGCCTGCGAGAGCGAGATTTGAGAGTGGAAAATAATTATTTTCCAAGAAACGGTTTCGAACTGTATCAAGACTGAAAAGTGAGGACCGGGCAGCTTCCGTTTCATTATATTTCAAAATCTCATTCAACCACTTATGGAGAATTGAACTTTGAAGAAAGATCAATATGCCGACAAATGGAATTTGGCAATCTACGGCCCCAGATATCTAATCATATATTATAACTTGTTAACAAATTCATGGTTTGACACGTTAAACTTCCTTTTTGCGCTCGTTTTCGGTCGGCCATTATTAGAGTTTCAAAACACGCATTCTCTCTCTCTCTCCCCCTCTCTCTCCCCCTCTCTCCCCCTCTCCCCCTCTCTCTCCCTCTCTCTCTCCCCCCTCTCTCTCTCAGCTTACCCACGCTTAATTGTATTTTCCCCTTCCACTACTGATAATCTCTCTCTCATATTCTTCTTTGGAGTTATTAATATTTCCAATATGGCCAAGGACTCTTTCCAAAATCTGGGCAGAGTATTGCGAGACAGGAGGATTTCGTTGGTAACAAAGAAAAGAGTACTGAGTTGTTATGTGACATCTGTCCTCCTTTAATGCAGCGAATGTTGGACGGTCTCCTCAAAGATGAAGAAGAGACTCGAGGCGACGGAGATGTGGTTCTACAGAAGGATGCTGAGGGTATGGACCGAGCGTGTGAGCAACAATGAGGTCTTGGAGAGGATGCATCTACAAGGAGGAGGCTTATACCTAACATCAGGAAGAGGCAGCTTAGGTTTTGGAGACACGTAATGAGGAAGGTGAGCATGGAGAATCTGATACTCACAGGTCGAATAGACGGAAAGAGAAACAAGGGAAAACAGTGCATGACATATGTAGCGGGCTTAAGCAAGTGGATGATAGAACGTGGTATGGGGGAGGTGGCAGAGGGAAGGAAGTTGCAAGGGATAGAGGGAGGCGGAGAGCCATAATCGCCAACGTCCTGAAAGGACACGGCACATAAAAAGAAAAAGAGTAAATTCTGCTGCCTTAGAAAATATCTTCCACTCTCTTCTTCCTTGGACTAATATGTTTATTTGCTTATTCTGCTTCAGAAAATCTTTCTCTTTCTTAATCCTTGCGCTTATTAACATTTTCATTCCCTCCCTTTCCTTCGGAATATTTCTTTCACTTTCTTCATCCTTGCCCTTATTAACATTTTCATTCCCTCCCTTTCCGTCGGAATATTTCTTTCACTTTCTTCATCCTTGCCCTTATTAACATTTTCATTCCCTCCCTTTCCTTCGGAATATTTCTTTCACTTTCTTCATCCTTGCCCTTATTAACATTTTCATTCCCTCCCTTTCCTTCGGATTATTTCTTTCACTTTCTTCATCCTTGCCCTTATTAACATTTTCATTCCCTCCCTTTCCTTCGGAATATTTCTTTCACTTTATTCATCCTTGCCCTTATTAACATTTTCATTCCCTCCCTTTCCTTCGGATTATTTCTTTCACTTTCTTCATCCTTGCCCTTATTAACATTTTCATTCCCTCCCTTTCGTTCGGAATATTTCTTTCACTTTCTTCATCCTTGCCCTTATTAACATTTTCATTCCCTCCCTTTCCTTCGGATTATTTCTTTCACTTTCTTCATCCTTGCCCTTATTAACATTTTCATTCCCTCCCTTTCGTTCGGAATATTTCTTTCACTTTCTTCATCCTTGCCCTTATTAACATTTTCATTCCCTCCCTTTCCGTCGGAATATTTCTTTCACTTTCTTCATCCTTGCCCTTATTAACATTTTCATTCCCTCCCTTTCCTTCGGAATATTTCTTTCACTTTCTTCATCCTTGCCCTTATTAACATTTTCATTCCCTCCCTTTCCGTCGGAATATTTCTTTCACTTTCTTCATCCTTGCCCTTATTAACATTTTCATTCCCTCCCTTTCGTTCGGAATATTTCTTTCACTTTCTTCATCCTTGCCCTTATTAACATTTTCATTCCCTCCCTTTCCGTCGGAATATTTCTTTCACTTTCTTCATCCTTGCCCTTATTAACATTTTCATTCCCTCCCTTTCCTTCGGAATATTTCTTTCACTTTCTTCATCCTTGCCCTTATTAACATTTTCATTCCCTCCCTTTCCTTCGGATTATTTCTTTCACTTTCTTCATCCTTGCCCTTATTAACATTTTCATTCCCTCCCTTTCCTTCGGAATATTTCTTTCACTTTCTTCATCCTTGCCCTTATTAACATTTTCATTCCCTCCCTTTCCTTCGGATTATTTCTTTCACTTTCTTCATCCTTGCCCTTATTAACATTTTCATTCCCTCCCTTTCGTTCGGAATATTTCATTCACTTTCTTCATCCTTGCCCTTATTAACATTTTCATTCCCTCCCTTTCCTTCGGATTATTTCTTTCACTTTCTTCATCCTTGCCCTTATTAACATTTTCATTCCCTCCCTTTCCTTCGGAATATTTCTTTCACTTTATTCATCCTTGCCCTTATTAACATTTTCATTCCCTCCCTTTCCTTCGGATTATTTCTTTCACTTTCTTCATCCTTGCCCTTATTAACATTTTCATTCCCTCCCTTTCGTTCGGAATATTTCTTTCACTTTCTTCATCCTTGCCCTTATTAACATTTTCATTCCCTCCCTTTCCTTCGGAATATTTCTTTCACTTTCTTCATCCTTGCCCTTATTAACATTTTCATTCCCTCCCTTTCCTTCGGATTATTTCTTTCACTTTCTTCATCCTTGCCCTTATTAACATTTTCATTCCCTCCCTTTCTTTCGGAATATTTCTTTCACTTTCTTCATCCTTGCCCTTATTAACATTTTCATTCCCTCCCTTTCCTTCGGATTATTTCTTTCACTTTCTTCGCTCTTGCCCTTATTAACATTTTCATTCCCTCCATTTCCTTCGGATTATTTCTTTCACTTTCTTCATTATTGCCCTTATTAACATTTTCATTCCCTCCCTTTCCTTCGGATTATTTCTTTCACTTTCTTCATTATTGCCCTTATTAACATTTTCATTCCCTCCCTTTTCTTCTGATTATTTCTTTCACTTTCTTCATCCTTGCCCTTATTAACATTTTCATTCCCTCCCTTTCCTTCGGATTATTTCTTTCACTTTCTTCATCCTTGCCCTTATTAACATTTTCATTCCCTCCCTTTCCTTCGGATTATTTCTTTCACTTTCTTCATCCTTGCCCTTATTAACATTTTCATTCCATCCCTTTCCTTCGGAATATTTCTTTCACTTTATTCATCCTTGCCCTTATTAACATTTTCATTCCCTCCCTTTCCTTCGGATTATTTCTTTCACTTTCTTCATCCTTGCCCTTATTAACATTTTCATTCCCTCCCTTTCCTTCGGATTATTTCTTTCACTTTCTTCATCCTTGCCCTTATTAACATTTTCATTCCCTCCCTTTCCTTCGGAATATTTCTTTCACTTTATTCATCCTTGCCCTTATTAACATTTTCATTCCCTCCCTTTCCTTCGGATTATTTCTTTCACTTTCTTCATCCTTGCCCTTATTAACATTTTCATTCCCTCCCTTTCCTTCGGATTATTTCTTTCACTTTCTTCATCCTTGCCCTTATTAACATTTTCATTCCCTCCCTTTCCTTCGGATTATTTCTTTCACTTTCTTCATCCTTGCCCTTATTAACATTTTCATTCCCTCCCTTTCGTTCGGAATATTTCTTTCACTTTCTTCATCCTTGCCCTTATTAACATTTTCATTCCCTCCCTTTCCTTCGGAATATTTCTTTCACTTTCTTCATCCTTGCCCTTATTAACATTTTCATTCCCTCCCTTTCCTTCGGAATATTTCTTTCACTTTCTTCATCCTTGCCCTTATTAACATTTTCATTCCCTCCCTTTCCTTCGGATTATTTCTTTCACTTTCTTCATCCTTGCCCTTATTAACATTTTCATTCCCTCCCTTTCCTTCGGAATATTTCTTTCACTTTATTCATCCTTGCCCTTATTAACATTTTCATTCCCTCCCTTTCCTTCGGATTATTTCTTTCACTTTCTTCATCCTTGCCCTTATTAACATTTTCATTCCCTCCCTTTCGTTCGGAATATTTCTTTCACTTTCTTCATCCTTGCCCTTATTAACATTTTCATTCCCTCCCTTTCCTTCGGAATATTTCTTTCACTTTCTTCATCCTTGCCCTTATTAACATTTTCATTCCCTCCCTTTCCTTCGGATTATTTCTTTCACTTTCTTCATCCTTGCCCTTATTAACATTTTCATTCCCTCCCTTTCCTTCGGAATATTTCTTTCACTTTCTTCATCCTTGCCCTTATTAACATTTTCATTCCCTCCCTTTCCTTCGGATTATTTCTTTCACTTTCTTCATCCTTGCCCTTATTAACATTTTCATTCCCTCCCTTTCCTTCGGATTATTTCTTTCACTTTCTTCATCCTTGCCCTTATTAACATTTTCATTCCCTCCCTTTCTTTCGGAATATTTCTTTCACTTTCTTCATCCTTGCCCTTATTAACATTTTCATTCCCTCCCTTTCCTTCGGATTATTTCTTTCACTTTCTTCGCTCTTGCCCTTATTAACATTTTCATTCCCTCCATTTCCTTCGGATTATTTCTTTCACTTTCTTCATTATTGCCCTTATTAACATTTTCATTCCCTCCCTTTCCTTCGGATTATTTCTTTCACTTTCTTCATTATTGCCCTTATTAACATTTTCATTCCCTCCCTTTTCTTCTGATTATTTCTTTCACTTTCTTCATCCTTGCCCTTATTAACATTTTCATTCCCTCCCTTTCCTTCGGATTATTTCTTTCACTTTCTTCATCCTTGCCCTTATTAACATTTTCATTCCCTCCCTTTCCTTCGGATTATTTCTTTCACTTTCTTCATCCTTGCCCTTATTAACATTTTCATTCCATCCCTTTCCTTCGGAATATTTCTTTCACTTTATTCATCCTTGCCCTTATTAACATTTTCATTCCCTCCCTTTCCTTCGGATTATTTCTTTCACTTTCTTCATCCTTGCCCTTATTAACATTTTCATTCCCTCCCTTTCCTTCGGATTATTTCTTTCACTTTCTTCATCCTTGCCCTTATTAACATTTTCATTCCCTCCCTTTCCTTCGGAATATTTCTTTCACTTTATTCATCCTTGCCCTTATTAACATTTTCATTCCCTCCCTTTCCTTCGGATTATTTCTTTCACTTTCTTCATCCTTGCCCTTATTAACATTTTCATTCCCTCCCTTTCCTTCGGATTATTTCTTTCACTTTCTTCATCCTTGCCCTTATTAACATTTTCATTCCCTCCCTTTCCTTCGGATTATTTCTTTCACTTTCTTCATCCTTGCCCTTATTAACATTTTCATTCCCTCCCTTTCGTTCGGAATATTTCTTTCACTTTCTTCATCCTTGCCCTTATTAACATTTTCATTCCCTCCCTTTCCTTCGGAATATTTCTTTCACTTTCTTCATCCTTGCCCTTATTAACATTTTCATTCCCTCCCTTTCCTTCGGAATATTTCTTTCACTTTCTTCATCCTTGCCCTTATTAACATTTTCATTCCCTCCCTTTCCTTCGGATTATTTCTTTCACTTTCTTCATCCTTGCCCTTATTAACATTTTCATTCCCTCCCTTTCCTTCGGAATATTTCTTTCACTTTATTCATCCTTGCCCTTATTAACATTTTCATTCCCTCCCTTTCCTTCGGATTATTTCTTTCACTTTCTTCATCCTTGCCCTTATTAACATTTTCATTCCCTCCCTTTCGTTCGGAATATTTCTTTCACTTTCTTCATCCTTGCCCTTATTAACATTTTCATTCCCTCCCTTTCCTTCGGAATATTTCTTTCACTTTCTTCATCCTTGCCCTTATTAACATTTTCATTCCCTCCCTTTCCTTCGGATTATTTCTTTCACTTTCTTCATCCTTGCCCTTATTAACATTTTCATTCCCTCCCTTTCCTTCGGAATATTTCTTTCACTTTCTTCATCCTTGCCCTTATTAACATTTTCATTCCCTCCCTTTCCTTCGGATTATTTCTTTCACTTTCTTCATCCTTGCCCTTATTAACATTTTCATTCCCTCCCTTTCCTTCGGATTATTTCTTTCACTTTCTTCATCCTTGCCCTTATTAACATTTTCATTCCCTCCCTTTCCTTCGGAATATTTCTTTCACTTTCTTCATCCTTGCCCTTATTAACATTTTCATTCCCTCCCTTTCCTTCGGATTATTTCTTTCACTTTCTTCATCCTTGCCCTTATTAACATTTTCATTCCCTCCCTTTCCTTCGGAATATTTCTTTCACTTTATTCATCCTTGCCCTTATTAACATTTTCATTCCCTCCCTTTCCTTCGGATTATTTCTTTCACTTTCTTCATCCTTGCCCTTATTAACATTTTCATTCCCTCCCTTTCGTTCGGAATATTTCTTTCACTTTCTTCATCCTTGCCCTTATTAACATTTTCATTCCCTCCCTTTCCTTCGGAATATTTCTTTCACTTTCTTCATCCTTGCCCTTATTAACATTTTCATTCCCTCCCTTTCCTTCGGAATATTTCTTTCACTTTCTTCATCCTTGCCCTTATTAACATTTTCATTCCCTCCCTTTCCTTCGGATTATTTCTTTCACTTTCTTCATCCTTGCCCTTATTAACATTTTCATTCCCTCCCTTTCCTTCGGAATATTTCTTTCACTTTCTTCATCCTTGCCCTTATTAACATTTTCATTCCCTCCATTTCCTTCGGATTATTTCTTTCACTTTCTTCATCCTTGCCCTTATTAACATTTTCATTCCCTCCCTTTCCTTCGGAATATTTCTTTCACTTTCTTCATCCTTGCCCTTATTAACATTTTCATTCCCTCCCTTTCCTTCGGATTATTTCTTTCACTTTCTTCGCTCTTGCCCTTATTAACATTTTCATTCCCTCCATTTCCTTCGGATTATTTCTTTCACTTTCTTCATTATTGCCCTTATTAACATTTTCATTCCCTCCCTTTTCTTCTGATTATTTCTTTCACTTTCTTCATTATTGCCCTTATTAACATTTTCATTCCCTCCCTTTCCTTCGGAATATTTCTTTCACTTTCTTCATCCTTGCCCTTATTAACATTTTCATTCCCTCCCTTTCCTTCGGATTATTTCTTTCACTTTCTTCGCTCTTGCCCTTATTAACATTTTCATTCCCTCCATTTCCTTCGGATTATTTCTTTCACTTTCTTCATTATTGCCCTTATTAACATTTTCATTCCCTCCCTTTCCTTCGGATTATTTCTTTCACTTTCTTCGCTCTTGCCCTTATTAATATTTTCATTCCCTCCGAAGGAAAGCCTTCAGATTATTTCTTTCACTTTCTTCATCCTTGCCCTTATTAATATTTTCTTTCTTTACTTCTGCCTCCGAATATCTATTTAATTTCTTCTTCCTCCCTCTTGTATATATTTTCATTTTTTTTGTTTCAGATTATTTCTTTCACTTTCTTTTCATTCCTTTCTTCTGTTTCAGAATCTTTCACGTTCTTCTTCATTTCCTTATTAATATTTTCATTCTTTTCTTTTGCCTTAGAATATCTCTTTCCCTTCCTTCCTTCCTTCCTTTTGTCATTATTTTCATTCCCTTCTTTAGCTTCAAATTATCTCTTTCAATTTCGCTCCCTAGACCTTTCATTTTTCCTATATTTGAAATACATCTGTCACTTTTCTTTTCTCTTTCCCTTTCTCCTTTTCTCTTTTTCTTTCTCCTTTTCTCTCCGCATCTTTCCCTATCTGTCAATATTTCTACGACTCTTTTTATTTTTCTTTGTTTCTTTCTCTTTGTTTCAAACCCTCTTCTTTCTTTTAGATCATTTTTCTCCACCTCTATTTATTTGTGATTTTTTTCGTTCTTCTATCGCTTTTACCCCGCTTCGCCCTATTAGTACGTTATCATTTTCCATGCTTAAAAAATGCACTCGTCACAAATCTCAAAGGAACAACGACATTGAGAGGTTTTGAACAATTCGTCTCCATTCTTACACCAGAACAAGCGAAGAACTGTATGTTTAATACAAACCAATGACTATCTGATGAGTTGACCTCATTGGGTCGTTAAAGATAAACTGTTTCTCTAAACATCTGGATCTGACCAATTTACAAGTTAGAAAGTAAAAAATTGCTTGATATCTTTGTCCCTTATACATACAAACTCAAACTGAAGACAAGGGATCTCGGTGTGGGTTAATGGTTAGGCCGGCGAGGCTGGTTGAGTAAGTATATATATATATACAGGGTGCGATGGGCAGATATTTTTAATTTCGCGCATGCGCGTTGTTTGTTTTTGATTTTGACGTCTGTACAATATGTTAGGGACAGTTGAGCACTGCCTGTGAAAAGAAAAAGCACCATGACGAAATTCACTCCACCATAAATTTCAAAACAGCATGCTGAACTGCTTGGCATTCGCGCTGGAAGCTCCAGTACGAACATTTTAGAATGTTTGGCTGTCAATCTGAGGACAGTGCAGATATTTCGGAAAGAGTTTAATGTGTCTAATGGTGATTACGGAGGTGTTTGAAGCAATCACCAGTGATGGCGGCGTTATGCCTCCATTTATCTTCCCACGGGGCCTCATACTCAACATGGAGGACTACATCAAGTGCCTTGAGGAGTTAGTGCTTCTCTGGGTCCATATCCTAAGTCTGGCAACAGGACTCTGCGCCATACCGCACAAGCAGGAGAACTCAGTCATAATTGTCAGACAATTTCTACGACCATATCTTTCCATACATCTGGCAACCTAACCCCCACTCTGCAACCCCCTTGATTATTATGTAAGGGGCAAGGTTGAGCAAGAGACATCAAGACTTCTTGTAACGACAAAGATGAACTGAAGGCAAAGATTATGGCAGCATTCAAAAACTTAAAGAAGGAAACCGTTCAGAAGAATTGCAGGAGATTACGAAATCGTCTCTAGGCCATGGTTGAAGCCAATGGCGATTTAATTGAATAAATTTGCTCTTTAAGCATTTCAAGACATTTTTGTGCAGTTTTGGTAAATATATGTTAAAAGGAGATGTCAGTGTTATTTTCCTTTTTGCGTAATTTAAACCACAATTTATCCATCGCACCATATATATATATATATATATATATATATATATATATATATATATATATATATATATATATATATATATATATATATATATATAGGAGGCACGGCGGAGTAATGGATAACGGCTCGGATTGAAGAATCGGAGAGCCGAGCTCGAATTACTAACACCCTTGGGAAAGGTGTGGATCCTCTTCTTCTCCCTCCAACTATGGGTAAATAGCAGGACAGACTGGGTTCTACAGCCTTGGTTAGCAACTGGTCTAGGAGAAGGACAACTCTGAATTCAAAACCTGAGGAGGGTCGTTTGGGAACCTTGTGGCACTCAGTGCACCAGATCCCCGTATTCGCCCCTCCTAAATGTGTGCGTGGTCGTCGCGCAGCCACGACCACTTAAAACAATATCCTCAGCGATTGGCATTCTGTCGTATAGGACTGATGACGGAACCCGATACTCGGACACGACTGGGAGCCGCCGCCGCACACACACACACACACACACACACACACACACACACACACACATATATATATATATATATATATATATATATATATATATATATATATATACTAATGCTCTAATGCTCCTAATGCTTTGGATGGAGCGGCTTCGGGATAGTAGTCGTGGCTCGTGGGGGCACAGTCCTATGGGTAAAAGAGAAACTCGGATGAGTTCCACCACGGAATATGTGATTGAGTGGCGTTATATGGAGTATGATTCGTTACCTCGTCGTCACCGAGGCCTGTTGGAACAGTTGGTATGACGTTTGCCTGATAACGTAGCTGCCCGGGTTTCAATTCTCGGTAGTGGATGCGCACTACTGATGAGTCCCAAATATCGGACGAATCGGCCGTCCACTGCATTCTGTTGAGGTTTCTTGTAGACTCGATGAATTACTTAATTATAATTATCTCAAATCCTCCTTATTTCTGACACGCACACACACACACACACACATATATATATATATACATATATATATATATATATAATGGCTGGCTACGCTTGTTTTCATATTCGTCTGCTCTGGCTGTTAGCCAATCGCTTCTGCAAACAACTGATCTAACACATTTGTATTGTTCTCCCTGTTTAATAGTAATTCATTCCCTTATATTATATTATACTCAGTAAGCACTTTTTAATTTGTGGCTTTATTGCCTTGCTTGGTGTGAAATGATTAAAAAATATGAATGCAAAGGTTTTCGAAGGCAACTAAAGTCTTCGTTAGCGGATAGGTAGGGGCACTTGTGAATAAGCAAAATGAGAAATCCCATTGATTCTTAAAAAAACTGTTATCTGATAAACTATAACACGTTATTAAAGACGACAGTCTTTCGTTCTAAATCTGATGACCAAGCCAATTAGCCTAAAACGTATGGGAAATGTTTTATTAGCCTCTATCTGTTAGCACAGGATAAGCATGGCGTATTTCTTTTTTCGCAGAAATGCGTAGGTGTGGACGTCAACCTTTAAAGGCGATAGCTTTACATATAAATTACAAATGACATTTATGTACAGTTAAGGGAAGCTAAATCGGCCACCAGAACCAGGAACTTATCACAGTGAAACTAAAATGTACATTTGCATAAGAGTCATATAAACAGCTTGTAATTTGTCACTTGCTAACTTTGCATAAATCTTTTTCTCTGCACTCCTCCAAAGCAAAACTGCCCTCATGTAACCACCACAGAGATCAATCTGGCTGACGCTTGACTCCTGGCGAGCAACACCTTGTGCCTTCTTGGCCTCACATTTGCAACTGACTTGAATCAATAGCTGCATCTATTCCAAGGAATTTGCGTCATTGTGTTGAGTCAGAAATTTTTTCTCTTCAGAGTATATCTTGCACAGTCTTTTCATTTATTTATTTTTCTTAATCAATTCACCCCAAGCAAAGCGGGTATGCCACTAGTACGCAGAGGGTTGCAGAAAGTTAAAGTGAGAGAAGAGACTGGGTATAGGGGGACTGAGGAAAGGATAAAAGATGAAAGGCATTCATGACAACAGAAGATGGCGATTGAGGTTGCGTTTAAATTTTTGAAGATCGTAGTTTTCATGGAAGTAAGTAAACAGGGTGGAGTTCAACTGTTGGGAAATGCGAGAAAAGAAACTTGGAATTGAAGTGTCGATTGTATCTAACTATTTCAATTGTAAAATGTGGGACTTAGAAGACATTTAGTAGGGGCGCGAGTGGAAAAAGCTTGTCAGAGCCGTTGCCATGGAAATATCTGAAGATAGAGGGAAGCCACATCCCGCCGGTGAGAAAGTGACTGAGGTCGAGATGCCAAGGCAGAATCTATAACATTGCAGATCCTTCCTTGGATTTTGTCAAGATTTTCAAGAATTATAGCATGAGCGCCAGAGCAGATATGGCAATGAACAGCTAAATGGTAGATTTGGAAATGTGCACAGCACAATGGACCAACTTTCCTTGCAGTAGATACAGCTATTGATTCAATGTAGTTGTTCCACTTCAAGTCAAGAAGACGCAACTAGGTGCTCTCCTGATGGCGGGCAGGAAAGTTTCTCTATGGTAGTAAAATGAGAGAAGTTTAGTTTTGGAGACATTAAATTTTACAAGCTATTTTCTGCCCCAGTTAAAAATTGATTGGAGGTCCTTTTCAAGAACAGCGACCAGGTTAACAGTTAGCTCTCACGGATTTGCTATTGAGATAGGAGTAAATGGTCGTGTCATTTGCATAGACGCCTACTTAGGAATTGATGACATCAGGAAGATCATTGATAAAGATGAGATACAGCGTAGGACCAGAATAGAGCATTGGGGGACACCGGCGTTCATGTGAAAGGATCTGGAATCGAGCTCCTTTCAGAACGACCTTCATTTCCCGATTTGATATGAATGATTGGATTAAATCAAACAATCGTCCTGTAATACATTAGCCCCGAAGCTTGCGTAGAAGACCAGCGTGCCAAACCCTGTCAAACGCCTAGGAGATATCTAGAGCCACGGCTCGAGCTTCGCCGTAATAATAAGGAGCTTGATATTCAGTGATGGCGGCTTGCACATCAGCGATAGACTGGGCAAAATGGAAGCCATATTGTTTGTCAGAGAGTAGATCATGTGAAGTAAGATGATTAACCGCTTCATCGTTGATTAAAGCATGGAATACTTTGCCGAAAAATCGGTAAGAGACTAATAGGGCGATAGTTGGAGGGGTCGGAAATTTCTCCAGAGTTCTTTAAAACAGGAACTACAGAGGAGGACTTCCAATAAGCTGGAAAGCAGGAAGCAGCGAGGCAAATGTTGTAGAGTTTGGAGAGAACAGCTCGGGAGCACATTTCTTTAGATCCCGTCACCTCCACTTGCCTTATGAGAGTTTAATTTAGAAATAATGTCCAAGACCAGTGACGGGGGTATGCACATATCACTCACTAGAGCCTCAGTTGTAGAAGGGAGAATCAGGTATTGGTACTTCAAATGAGCCGAATGTTGGGTTGGAAGAGAATTTCCAAGCAAAGTCAGAACTTCGAATTGATTGAGGATTTGCTGTTGTTCAGCACACACTCTTGCACAGCCGCCAGTAATCTCTAGAACCGAACTCGTGAGATGCTATACGTTGTTTCATTCTATCAGCAGGCATTAACTTCGCTCCTTTGGGGACATGCTTGCACTCGTTGCGAGCAGAGACAAAGAGGCGTCTGTTGCAATCATACGTGCCTCTCATTTTATCACCCACGTGGCGTGGCTTCCCTCTGTCTTTTCTATAAATATTTTCATGGCAACTGCTCTGGTGAGATTTTTTTCCACAGACTACATGAATTTAAGCGTACTACTAGCGTATCAGGTCATCCCATAAGTTCTGTACGAATTTTGAAAAAAGAAAACAAGTGACCAAATGTTACATTTAATTACAGATTCAATCAACAATGTATTTTCCCTGATTATCTATGACTTCCTTCCATCTATTAACAATCTTACTAATTCCATTACTGTAAAATTCTTTTGGCTTTGATTCGAAGAACTCACAACTGTCAGTTTTAACCTCTTCCTGTGTTACAAAAGCTGTTTCTTCCAAATGATTCTGTAAGCTACGAAACAAATGGTAGTCTGAAGGAGCAAGGTCGGGAGAATAAGGTGGATGAGGAATTTTCTCCCAACCAAGTTCTTCGATCTTTTGTGACGGGATTCTTGCTGTGTGTGGTCGCGCATTGTCCTGATGAAACATCAGCCGTTTTCGATTCACTAGAGCAGGTTTTTTTCCTCAAAGCTTGGTTCAAACGCTCTAATTGCTGACAGTATATTTGAGCATTAATTGTTGCATTAGGTGGTAAGAATTCAAAGTGGATTATTCCTTGACAATCCCACCAGATTGAAAGAAGAACCTTTTGCCCATGAAGTTCCCTTCTCGTCTATGGCTGGGGTCCTTCCCCTTTACCAAGCCACTGTCTACGACGCTTAACATTTCGATAAAAGATCCATTTTTCGTCGCCAGTTACAAGTTTATCCAAAAAAGGTGAAACAAGTTGGCGAGAATGGAAAGAAGAGCAGATGTCAACTCGGGATTTGAGGTTGTTTTCAGACAATTCATGAGGCATCCATTTTCCAAGTTTAGGGACTTTTCCAAGTTGTTGAAGATGATGATGAACAGTTGTATGGTTTGAACTGAGAACCACTGCCAATTCCTCAACTGATAAAGCAGGATTGTCTTCAAGGGCTGCTTCAAGAAGATTTCCATCAAACTCAACTGGACGTCCGGTTCGATCTTCATCTTCAAGAGTGAAATCTCCACCTCTGAATTTTGCAAACCATCTTCTGCAAGTTATTTCATTCACACATTCCTCTCCATAAACTGAGTGAATGTTTCTAGCCGCTTTGGCTGCTGAGTTTCCTTTCTTGAACTCATAAAGCAATATGTGCCTCAAATAATTCTTCCATGTTATCAGGGTTGTAATCAAACAAGATTTAATTTTATTGTTCTCTGAAATCAAATTTGATCAGTTTAAATGCTTCTAAACATAAAAATGATGTTCAGCTCCATTAGACATTATAAAATACTCTTTAAATTTCGTTCATTTTAACAAAAAGTTAAAATTCGGACAGAACTTATGAGATGACCTAATAGGTCCCACCCTTTTACTGTTGAAATAGTTAAAGCAATCGCCATTTCTCCTCCAACAGTTTCTTTTCTCGCACTTCTCGCCTGTGGAACTCCTTTCCGTTTACTTGCTTCTCTGGTGACTACAATCTTCAAACATTTCAATGCAACGTCAATCGCCATCTTCTATCTTCTTGAATCCCCGCCATCTATTGCCATTTCCTCAATCCTCTCTATAGTTAGTCTTTTCTCTCACTTTCACTCTCTTTAACCCCCTTGCTTGAAATGAAATGATAAAAAAAAAACGCAAACATATCGTATCTGGCATTATTTCCTGTTTAATTGACTCAACGGATAACAGTTCATCTTCAGGACGTGAGCGATCATAGCTCTCCATAATTTCCTATCCTTTAGTTAATTAAGTTTAGTTAACGTCTCCTTACTATCTCTCCCATGCCCTGTTCTGCCATCCATTTACACAAGCTTGCTATCAAGCTTACTCACTGTTTTCTATGACGCTCTTGCCTTAAATATGTCCTGAGTGTGTGAAATTTTCTAAGCCTTCTTTCCTCGTTATGTATCCAAGACATATTTGGACCAGAAGAATTGCTATGACACTAGAAAGATACAAGGAACATGCTGGGTTTATAATTCTCATCTAATTGCAGAAATTGCTAACAAGTCAGGACAATAATGTTGAAACTATATGAACTAATGCCTCTTGCCTTTTCTTACGCCCACCCAACGTCACACAGTAAAACTCTGACTGATTCTTGAGCCTTTTATTGGAGGAACATTAGTATATAAAGGCCTCAAATTGATCTTGTAGCACTTTCCTGGTTCTAGTGATATACAGATTTGGCAGAAATACCTCCCACATAATGGTACGAAATTAGCTACAGGATGCGACATAAATACCTCTCACATTTTAAACTGTCACCTGTGTGGTGCTAGTGAACTTAAGCAAGTGACAATGATGTCTTCATCTAGCTTATGTATTGCCATTAAGTAAGATGTTTCTGCAGTAGGCATATGCGTGAAGTATTTCTACCACATCCAATCAGAAAAAAGCCCACGTGATTTTCACAGCAGCCGTTTCTTAGTTACTGACTATAGTCAACGCTGATTTCGCCCACGGAGTAATTTCCGACGAGGCTGGCATTAGCGACTGAAACCCACGGCAGGCGAGGTTGACCAGCCACAATACCAAGGATTCTATTAACAGCGATGCGTTCGAACAGCAATGAAACCAGCGGCATTTCTACAATGAGATAAGTTGTGGAATATTTCCCGCATGAGGCTGTCTCTGCGTGCTGATTTTCACCACGTGTCTATCTCAACTACTACCATGTGTTATAGTCCGAACCAACTCTCAGTCTATCACGACTGATAGACGAAACCCGGAACGATCAGATGATCGAACGTTGTAGATCACAGGGAATAAGAACTTTTTTTTACTTATCTCAACCACGTTTTATCTCCATTTCTTGTTTCGTCACCTTCCACTTTTTTCTTGTTAACGGTAAAGCCGCCATTACAGGTGTTATTCTCCAGCATGCAAGGGCACATTTGCCAAAGAATTTCCAAGGAAAAAAATAAGATGGTGAGGGTAGGAAGTTTTTCCACGCCCTTCATTCTCACCTTTCAGTGGCAGAACGACCAGAAACAAAAATGTTTAAAACAGTCTTTAAAATTGATTTTCGGGTGGGGGGGTCTTTAAACATGGACTCGAAAATTTGTCTTTCAGTTGAGATGCAGTCGTTATACATAAAGGTAATAAGATGTTTGATAAATAGTATTTAAATAATTTTTATCTTGTATTAATGCTTATATTCTTTGTGGGAAAACATTTACTTTCCGAACAAACAAACAAACAAACGAACGAATACTGGATGTTAAAATTTTTATTATGATGACAACATTACGTTCAATAAAAACATGATTAGATAAACTGGAAAATTAAGAATAAATCGTTATCATAGCAACACTGCTATTTAAAAACGCTGCGGTTAATATGAATTTAAAAAAAAAATTAGCAGCTAAAAAATAGAATCCTATTATAATTGTGTTTGTCCGTCCCTTCGTTAGTTCGCACGACCGTTACGCTCTGCCAATACCTTATAAATAATGGACTATTCTGTTTTGGTGTAGAAAGAGGGGAAAAGTCACTATTTCGTTTCAATGAGAAAATGAAAGAAAGAAATAAAGAAACAAGGGAAGATAGAAGTGTTTAACGTTTCCTGCCAATACCTCATAAATAATGGATTATTCCGTCTTGATCGCGTGAGAAAACACTACTTGGTTTCAGTGAATGAAAGAAACAATGAATGAATGAATGAATGAATGAAAGAAAGAAAAAAAGAAAGATAGAAAGAAAGAAAGAAAGAAAGATAGAAAGCAAGAAAGAAAGAAAGAAGGGAAGTTAGAAGTGTTTAATGGCTGTTTCAGTGAAATGGAAATAGTTGTTAATTTAAAATCTTTTCAGTTATACCCACTTTGTAAAAATTCACGGGTTAATGTTAGTGAAAAATAAATACCTGTGAACAAAACAATGATAAAAAATAGTGATATGATGCAGGAAAATAGAAGATATTTATGGTAGGAAAAATGAATCGATTATTATATCTAAAGTAAATAATAGATGACTATAATTAAAAAAAAAGGTTGAAACATTTATTGTAAATTTTACAGCATTACTGTGCCGATTAGTAAAGCGTTGAAAATAAAAAGTTGATGGAAGCAACGGAAATTGTCCCTTCTTTGCATCTCATATGCCTGTTTAGATGATGGCGATTTTCTAAGCGTAGCTTAGATGTGGCTCAAGGATGAAAGTATGGAGTACTCAGTGAGAATTGCTTGCTAAGATGATGGGCGATTTGAAGTGTTTGAATGCGGAGATCGCCTACTTTTTCCTACTGGATTATTTCCTGATTCAAAAACATAAATGGTAATTGTAATTTTAACCGTTTCCTGATAAGGAAACATTCGGCATTCATTAACCTAGGGAATTTGAAAAGAGGGGAAACTATCCGTGTGATTCGGATGTGATAGCGGAGCTGTATTTTAATGACCAATGTTTTATTTTACTTTAGTTTTTTTTTTGAGAGAGAGAAAGTTGAGAACCGATATAAGAGGGTGGTCTGAAAAGTTCATAGGCTGCCTATGAAGGAGTGTTGCTAAGAGAAATGATATATCAAATGTGTTGAACTGCGGGGTGAATCCCAACACACACACACACGCGCGCACACACACACACACACACACACACACACACATTTATATATATATAAACATATCATAAATGTCTTTAAATAAATTGTCGGACCTTGTCCAATTCAAAAATATATGACGTCATTTGTTTACATTTGATACGCTAGAGCAGATATGAATAGAAGAGATTCATGGAAGATTTAAGTTTAAAGATAGTAAAATCGACCTTGCTAACCAGACGCTTCTCTGTGGCCGAAAGGTTAAGGCACATCACGCGAAATGATGGTTCCGTATAGGATACAGGTTCGATTCCTGTCGGAGAACGAAAATGTTCTATGAAAATTTCTCGGACATTCAGGCCGGTAAATGTTATTTAATACTGTTTATTATAAAACAGAGCATTTGCTTAAATACTTGTATCTATAAAAAGAACGTTAAGCATATCATAAATGTCTTTAAATAAATTGTCGGACCTTGTCCAATTCAAAAATATATATATATATATATATTGAACAATAAAATATGTTAAAAAATTAAAATTTTCAGGCACAGTGATTAATATTTGTTGTTTTATTTCAATTAGATTCTTCGACTAGTTTCGGCCAGTATGGTCATCATATGGAGAGAAAAATAATTCTGCTCGTTAGTAGCAGTGAACTACAGGAATGAATCTATCTATCTATCTATCTATCTATCTATCTATCTATCTATCTAATAAGATAAAGATATATATACACAGACACATAAGATAAGATAAAGAACAAAGAGAAAACATTTATCAATCTAACATGTTGCCCTTTTATTAAAGCTTCATCAGAGAATGAGATACGGAGAAAAAATAGAAAGAAATTCTGGTATTTTTATTTTTGTGTTGTTTGATTTTCATTAGTTAATCATGTTTCACATGCATTCGACTTAGACAAACGTTAGTACAATCTGTAGCGTACCGAATTCAAGAGACGACCATTCCAAGCCTAACTATAAATATTGCTTTATGTATGTAAGTGTATAACAATTTTAGTTTGTTTATGTGGGATTCAGATAATAATTTATTTATAAGTGTGTGTGTGTGTGTGTGTGTGTGTGTGTGTGTGTGCGTGTCTCTGTGTGTGTGTCTCTATTGGTGATTATGTTTCATGTTTTTTGCAAGATAATTTGAAAACGTTTATACGTACATACCGTTTGTTTCTGATAAGCATATGTTAAGATTTTTTAAGAATATTGTTATTAGTGGTCCCTTGAAGTAATTTCGACGTAAAAAAATATATATGTACGTATGTGTGTTAGAGAGAGAGAGAGAGAGAGAGAGAGAGAGAGAGAGAGAGAGAGAGAGAGAGAGAGAGAGAGACAGACTGGGCAAATGATAAATTTCTTACAACAACATACTTATTACTCTTTATAGCTCCAGAGAATGAACAAGTGTAAATGACTGAATCATTCATTCGTTTTATTTTTAGAAAATCTATAGTTGTGGGTTTGTGGTTTGTGGAGCGCACTCGTATATCTAAATATCCCATCTCTTATTCTTCTATCGTTAGTGCTGTGCGCGTGTTTCGTATTCCATTAACAAGTGGGCTTCTGTATCTTTATCGTTCCAACGAGGCGGATCGCCGAGCGAGGATCGTTGGTGTGTAAGCATTGACACTGGAGAAAGAGGCGGCGCCAATTGATTTATACCGTCGGCATTATCGTATTTATACCTCCGAAAATTTCAGTTAATCGATGAAAAGAAAAAAATGGTTTCTTTCCTTCTGTAACTAACTATGTTTAACTGTATGTTTGACGTAACTGTGTGCGATTTGGCTTAATTTTTAAACCGAATTGGTGAACTGTTTCAGATTCCAGTTAAGGTCGTTTATGCTTACTTAGCACTTTGAGAAAGGCCTGGATCCACATCTCTCAATAGGTCAGTTAGGGGACAGCTCCTTGCTTATTTTACTATGTAATACAACGCATACTGTCGCATGTTACTTTGAGATAATTTTTTTTCACATTTCACTCCAAGCAAGGCGATAAAGCCACTGAGACCCAAGGGGGATACTGGGAGTGAAAGAGAATGAAAAGACATTAGAAGCAATCGGAAACCTAATCCTCATATAATCACATTGCCCCGAGAAATTCAATAAAGAATCCAATATACTATTCCGACGATATAGTCGGTCACGAGATAATTTGAGTAAAAACAATAAACATGGCCCATGATCTTTGCAGAGGATATGGGCATTACAGGAATTCAATTCTATATATATTTTTCAACCAATAAAATCCCATCAGATGCTTTGCTTGATAAGCAATCATTACATGGGCAAATACCGCCAAAATACTTACCGGATGTAGTTGTAGAAGTGTCACGTGTTATTTTGGGGCAATTTAGAAAATAACAATAATAACTCCCTTAACCACTCCTGAAAATTCGAGAAAAAGATTTTCGCGAGCCAGTGTGAAATTATTATCTAACCAATCAACTGACTAAGGCCTTGTTCACACACACAAAAGAAGGGATTAACCAGCTACCGTTAACTAAGCCGTTTGTCTACGAATTCACAAATACATTAGTCTGACCGTTATATAGTAAGTCTGTTCACACATTACACAAAGCACTCCGAACGCTTAATTACTTTATAAAACAAACTTCACTGCAAGGAAAATTGCACATTTTATTGCTACTGAATATTTCTGAAAAACATATATAAATGTTATGTCAACTGACGTTCTGCTACTATTTTCCTTCATGTTTCATTTAAAAGATGTGTTGTTGTTGGTCTTGTTAAGTGTTTGGAATCCCGACACTCAGATTAAACCTGGGTAGACGGATACCAACAGCATCGCCAAGTAACCTCAATGCCTCTAGAAATGCCTTGAAGAATTCAGCGACGATCTTTAGAACTATGCGTTTTCTCCAGTCAAGATGAACGGTTGAACTCTCAATGAGGTTACATGCTTTGAAAATAGATTTGGTCTCAGATGAATTCCAGACCTCAAGGGGAAGTTCTATATACAATCCCTTGCTAAAGATTCTGCAAAAATGGTCACAGCTCGTTCTATCGCTCCTAGAAGCACCTGACTGCTTTTGCCCTGCTTCATCTTTACAAATAGTCAGATAAGATCGAAAAATGGAGCATCGCTGTCATATTAGGCCTGGAGCTACTCAATATTCCCTCTCCAGCTTTGACAGAGTTCAAAAACGTTTTACTCGGTCTTGTGAGGTGAAACTTATTTCCCGCGAGGCCAACCTTTTTCCACAGACGCAACGTCGCAAGTCGGTCGCTACTCTATCGCTGTTTCGATGGCAAATGTCCAGATGAGATGCATTGTCTTTAGTTAAACTAGTTCAGACCTTTACAGCCAGGACACACCATCTCCTCCGTGTTCCAAACAACTTTTTCCTAAGAACTGCTACTTTGCGTAAGAGGCTCCCGATTGGATGCTTCCCTGAACACTACAATCTTAACTTCTCCAAGTCTATAGTCAACCATTATCTATCCTCCTTATCCTCATAATCTTCACTTCTTTCTACCTTCTCTTTCATTTGCTCCCCGGTTTTTTTAACAGAAGCAGAGATTTATCCCTTGTTCTCTGTTCAGGATTTCCGGTTCCTTCTAAAGTCTTTTCATTCCATTTCACTCCCAGTAGTCCATCACGTCTTAGTGGCATTATCGCCTTTCTTGGAGTGAACTGATTAACCCTCTCCATGCCAATTATTCTAGGAAAAACTTTTCATTTGCAGACAAAAACATTTTGTTTTTAACATAGTAACTAAGAAACTGAGGCGCCTTGAAGTAACCGAGCGGTGGCTAACACCTCTGCCAGGCGTATGAGTTTACAATTGGACTCGTTTAAAGCTTACAAGGGCATAAAAAAAATCAAGATCGACGTATAAACACGTCTGTAACTGGTTTTTGAACGTGTTTATTCGTCCGTGTCTGAAAAAAGTTACTTTCAGTAAAAACGTCGACATCCATCTACATCGGAGAAGGTGTTATATATATATATATATATATATATATATATATATATATATATATATATATATATATATATATATATATATATATATATATGTTTCATTAAATAATATAGATAAGTGTTGTCTATATATTTTCTGTAAGTTCTTTTCATATCGTCTGGTAAGCTTAATAACATTATCATTAAACAATGAAAGAAAATCACAATATTGATACATATTTTTTAATCCAATCTAAGCTTTCAGCTTACATAAGCCATTATCGAAGATGACAATTACACAATATATTAAGCAATACACGAACAAGAAATAGATAGTCTGTTTTTGTTTATCAGACGATATGAAAAGAACTTACATAAAATATATAGACAACACTTATCTATATTATTTAATGAAACACGTATGAATGAAAAAATGCTGCCTTAATACACACACAATATATATATATATATATATATATATATATATATATATATCACACCTCATTCATTATAACTATTTTAGTTGTGACACTCGACCTTGAGTGGCTAGCGAGCCTTGCATTGGGTGAAAAGTATGAAAAGAGGATATAATTGTTTGCATTTGTGAAGAAAGAACAGATTTGTTGAATATGCATGAGAATATGTTGGAGAAATTGTTTTCGCCTCTCATGATGGATGGTTGTTCTCTGAAGGAGGCTCCTTGACTTGAATAACTATTGGGACTCGACTTCACTCCAGACCTCAAGTGGAATTCATATATAGGATCCATCACTAAAGTTGATGAAAAAATTCATTTTGCCGCTTAGGTAAGTAACCGACTCTTCTTCCTATGATCTCTCTTTACAACCGACCAAAATGGTGCACTGCTGTCATATCTGGGCTGTAGCTAACCAGTCATCACATTTCAGACTTGATAGACTCCAGAAGCGTTTTCGCGGCCTTGTGGGTGATGAATTATTCGCCCCCCCCAGACGAAACGTTGCAAACCTCGCACTACATTACCGCTATTTCCATGTCAAATTTCCTGACAAGCCATGTTCCTTAATTAAAAGATAAAATCCATTATGCGGCTCAGTGGCGTTATTGAGATGAAATCATGAAAAAAAAAAAAACCCAAAAAACAAACCCAATCTTATAAATTGCATTTATTAATACCTCCTCTTATATGCATCAACCTCAATCAGTACCCCTCTACCACCGTGTGTGGTTCTTGGGCTTTGTATTGGGTGAGAAATTCAATCAGTAGCGATTACATGAAATCCTGATCATTGATTTCTTTCTGCTTATTTATCATAAAATAATCGTTATTGCTTTCCGATACTAACATTGTTACCAATATAAATATAACAGGCCATCTTAATAAAAAAGGATTGCGTCAATTTCTGACCACTGACAATCCTTTTCTTTCTGATTTTCAATGCACAATATACAGAATGGATGTTAAAGATGCATCTACTACAAAGAAAGTTGGCTCACTGTGTCGTGCCGGAAAATGTTTCTCGTCAGAAGCCATCTTGCACATTTACAAGTCTACTATTCGCCCGTGCATTGAATATTGCCTGCCATATCTGGTCTGGTACTCCTGCCATTTTTCTGGAGGTTCTTGACAAAATAACAAGGATCTGTAATGTAATCAATCCTGACTTGGCATATCGACTTCAGTCAATTTCTCACCGGCGTGGCGTGGCTTCCCTGCGTCTTTTCTACAAATATTTTCATTGCAAGTGCTTTGATATTTGAAAATTTTATCTAAAAAATGAATATATATTAAAAGACATTTTTCAAAAGAAAAAGAAAAAATGTTAATCTGTTATTTTTTAAATATTAGACACACTTTTGAAATCTGAAACTATCATTGTTTTAACGTCCTTTTTTATTGTGTAAATCTTGAAGAAGCGTTCGCTCCGAATTATTCTTTAGTCAGAAGATTTTTTTCTTTTTTTCTTAAAATGTTAAGATGTTATGATTTCTGTCTTCGTGGTCAATCATTCGAGTTTACCACGTCAAATATTTATTTAGTAAAGAATATTCGAATCATTGTGTCGAATTATTCAAATTGTATTCTATATATTAGATATAAAAAATCTATATAATTTAAATTAATGTTTAGACATATGGTCTATCAATTTTTATTTGCGGATGAAAGGCGTAGGATTGTTTGTATCAGGGGACTTTTGTTAAAAGTACGTTTTAATGGTTTTGGAAAAATTCCGAAACTAAGTTTCAGATAATTTGAAAAAAAGTTATTTGTTTTAACTTATAAGATTTGTTTTTTATGAAAATGTAACATATTTGAAAGGGGCATAAAATTTACGGCTTATAAGTAAAGTGACTTATTTCCTAATTTGTCTAAAGGATACGACGACTGGAAGAAATAAAATTATACATAAGATGGGAATATTTATTGTTAAGTTGATTTGTTAGCCCAGAAAGGTAACATTACAAAATATTCGATATAAATAGTTTTATTCTTGCGTTCTTTTTAAATTATAGTATTAATTTCGTAATTTCTGATTGAATTAAATATTACAAGCCTATGTTAGAAATAGTTTAATAACTATTCCTCTGCAGTATAAAAAAGCCAGAAGCAACGTTATAAAATTAATAAGTGTAAAGAAGGAAACAAGAAAAAAGATAACTATATATTTCTACATATAAATGAAAAAATTATTACGAACTTTTAAATGTGCAAAATATGTTCTATGAAAATTTGTAATGTCTGTTTTTTTTAAAAAGGCTTAATTTGCAGACAACAAATTTTAAATCTGTGAATCCTTTTCTTTCTTGAGTTTATATTATTGAAAGAAGAACGCGTCCAAAAAAAAATCAAAGCGCGTTTCCTGTTCCTATATAAAATATTTTTTTCTGACAAATTATTTCAGATAAGCTTTTTTCCCTGGTGCCCCGAATGCATGAATTTAAGTGTTCTACTAGATTGGAATTTAGATGCAACCTTTTTACTGTTGAAATAGCTAAATGTAACCGCTACTTCTACTCCAACAGATTCTTTTCTCGCACTTCCCGCCTGTGGAATTCACTTCCGTTTACTTGCTTCCCTGATAACTATAATCTTCAAAATTTAAATGCAACGTCAATCGCCATATTCTATCTTCTTGAATCCCCGTTCAGCTTTTGTTCCTTCTTCAATATTATTTATTAGTGAACTATCATATTTCATTTTAAGTACTAATATTACGATTTAAATTTCCATTCATTCATGTCCTAGTGAACGACCATTTCAGACTGATTTGATTGGATGATGTACAAATGTCGTCATAATAGCATTCTTTTATTATCAAAAGAGAAACTACACTAATTTTTCTGTAAGGAAAGATTTTATGCTATTTGATACAACTCATATTTTTTCGAGCAGAAGATCTATAGATTTTTATTTAAGATGGTAGCTTTGACACGTTATAGCCATGGAGCTACGCATGCGTACATGTAATTAATGTTATAGGTTTTTTGGCTTCCATCACCATGGCTGATGCTAACCTCCAGGAGATTGAATAAATTACGCCTTCTCGGACTAACACTTTGCATTGATATCAAGTGGAAAGAATATATTGAATCAATTGCTAGGTCTAGAGCTAGGAAAGTAGATTCACTTTGTTGTATTAGACATCTTTTCGCAAGAATCTATCTTGAATATTTATAATTACACCATTCGTCCAGTAGCAAGTTCAACAGTAAAAAGGGAAGATCAAGTTACTAATCTAGTAGCACGCTTAAATTCATGCACTTGATTCATTAAGTAAAACAGATCATTAGAACAATTATATGCATATATATGAATTGGAATCAAATATATATCAAATATGGATTAGAAATGCAAGGAATGATAGGAAAAGGAACAAGTAGGAATGTTTATAAATTCCATTTTCATATATATATATATATATATATATATATATATATATATATATATATATATATATATATATTTGTCATCCACAGACAGACTGTTTCGCTGTTTCACAGCTCATCAGTGTGGCTAGACGTGCGGTTGCCTCTAGCTAGGATCGAAATGTATAGCCGAAAGCGCTCGGAAAAAAAGAACATTCGGACAATTTTTATATAATTTATCCTCTGAAAAGAAAAACTTTATTAGATCGCACGAGAAATTATATAAAAAACTAAATAAAAGCACCTTGTCAGTCGTTTTTAATGAAATGTGCTTGAAAGAAGGATTGCTGCCTAAATACACACACACACAAA
Source organism: Acanthosepion esculentum (assembly GCA_964036315.1). NCBI lineage: Eukaryota > Metazoa > Mollusca > Cephalopoda > Sepiida > Sepiidae > Acanthosepion > Acanthosepion esculentum. Next base: position 96,399,634 of record OZ038483.1, on the reverse strand, counting down.
CACACACACACACACACACACACACACACACACATATATATATATATATATATATATATATATATATATATATATATATATTCAATGTATATCAAAATATCCGTTAGTGGCACTATGAAAAACTAGCTAGTTTGGATATATCATCATGGCTGATGCTGACAACCAGGAAAGTGATTCATTGCGCCTTCTTGGGCGAACATTTTCCGCTGACATTAAGTGGAAAGATTATATCGAGTCAATTGCTTAGTCTACTGCCACGAAAATTGTTTCACTATATCGTGGGAGACAATTTTTCTCGTCCGAATCTATTTTACATATTTATAAGTCTACCTACCATTCGCCCATGCTTTGAATATTGTTGCCACACCTGGTCTGGTGCTCCTGGTATATATTTGGAGATTCTTGATAAAATCTAAAGAAGAACCTGCAATGTTATTGGTTCTGACCTGGCATCTCGGCTTCAGTCAGTTTCCCATAGCCATAATATCTCGCTTCCCTGTGTTTTTTCTATAAATACTTTCATGGTAATTGTTTTGACAGACTTTTCTCTACGGTACACGGACTTTATGAAATTAACCTCAGTACTATATTCGCAGCAAAGTCTCATCATGTTACAGTTGAAATGGCTAGATATAACCGTAAGTTCTATGCTAACAGTTTCTTCTCTCGCACTTCTCGCTGGTGGAACTCTCTTCCGGTTTCTTGCTTTCTAGTCAACTTTGATCTTCAAAACTTCAAGTTCAGTGTCAATCGTTATATTCTGTCTTTTTAATTCCTGTTCTTTTATTGTTCTCTCTTCTTAATAGTGTTTTTTCTCGTATTATCTAATATTCAGTAAGCCCTTGCGTCTTAGTGAATTTATTGCCTTGCTTGGGGTAAAATGATTAAAAACAGTTTCCCGGTTTCCTTAGCATGTCACTTTTCGGAACACCCAAGGCATTAGGTATTAACTGATCTTTGCTTTAAGAACAATGGGGAAGGTGCCACTCGGGAGGGTGGACACCTGAAACTGAATTTTGCTCAATTTGTGCTTCAGACCTCCAAAAGGGATCTCGAAGCGGTATCAAAATATAAATGATCAACGCTTTGTCTTATTAACTTCATTATTATCTATTCACGCGCTAATTATACTCTGGAAGTTTCGGGAGCTGCTAATTATGTTTGTTTGCGGTGACACGCCAAAGTGGAATTCTTAAAACGTGCAGGACATACTCTAGTCCAGCAAAGATGTGGTGTCTATTCCACAAGTTGTCGAAAGATCTCGGGAGAGATGCTGAAACATGCCGTTTCGATAGCCGTCCTGGCTCCCTCTTTATTCTGCAGGCGCAGGATATTACACGAGAATTGACTTCACCACTACGTTTCATATATGTTCAACTGGGCCCATATCGTGCGAACCTGGTGGCCAAATCAAGGTAAAAGGTCTCAATAACACGGTGCATTATCCTATTTAAATAAGCCATTGCCTACACGGCTATAGTTTCTTGTCATTTAACCTTGGTCGGTTGACTCAGGATTCATAGTGGTGAAATACGTGATTATTTTCCGAACATTCTAATATAAAACCATACTGTGTTTTATATTTTAGAATAGATAGGTACTAATAAAAAGCACAGAATATTAATAAAGTTTTATTGTTTTATTGCAACAGTGTTTTAGCCGCATGTTAATGTGTTTGTCTATACTGATCAGTCATAAATAAATACAAAGACTGGTGAAAGCCTGCTGGGAATATAACCCACGATCACTGGAAAAAAAGCTTCTGAATATTTGGTCGACTGCGAAATGACCTATGACGAAGCGGTTAGTTTTAATGTCTATTGTGAACGCCACGAGTTAAAAGAACCGTGTCATGGGATTTGCCCTGTGGCTTTTATTGTTCTCACCTCGCACGCTCTGCTTGATCGATAAGAAAACAAATCTACATCTAGCAGACATGTTTGGCCTCGGTCAACTGTAAACATAAACATATTTTTTTTAATTATTTCACCCCAAACAAGGCGGTAATGTCACTAGTACGCAGGGGGTTACAGGGGGCGAACGTGAGACAAAAGAATGTGTATAGAGAAGATTGAGGAAAGGACAAAAGAAGAACGGGATTCAGGAAGATAGAAAATGGCGATTGACGTTGCATTGGAATTTTTGAAGACTGTAGTTATCAGGGAAGCAAGTAAAGGGAAGGGTGTTCCACAGGCTGGAAGTGTGAGAAAAGGAAACTGTTGGGTTAGAAGTGGTGGTTGCATTTAGCTGTTTCAACAGTAAACTGGTGGGACCTAGATGCCAATCTAGTAGCACGATTAAATTCACGTAGCCGGGGCACCAGGGAAAAAGAGTCGTCAGAGTAGTTGCCATGCAAACATCCGCAGAAAAGACAGAGGGAAGCCACATCACGTTGGTGAGAAAGTGAATGTAGCCGAGATGCCATGTCAGGATTGAATATATTATAGATCTCTCCTTGAACCCCGAAATGAATAGCAGGAGCATGAGACTAGACATGGTAGCGGCACTCAACTCACGGGCTAATGGTAGATTTGTAAATGTGCAAGATGGACTCTGACGAGAAAATATTTCTGCTTCGACACAGTGATCTAACTTTCTTTGCAGTAGATGCAGCTATTGATTCGATTTAGACGCCCCCTTCAAGTCGGTCGAAAACGTGATGGCAAGGAGGCACAATGGGTTGCTCTCCTGGTGTCTGGCATCAGTTATGCTGATGGCAGACAGAAAAAGTTTCTCTATTGTGGTTACATGAGAGCAGTTGTGTTTTGGAGGCGTTAAAATTTACAAGCCATTTCCTACCCCAGTTAACCACTGATTGGAATTAGAATGAAACCAGTCAATGTTCCTACCCTTAAATCCCCGGCGTCCGCGAAAGATTTTTGTCCAGCCCATCAACTGGACACTAATTAGCTAATTCATTTGTAGAACAAGTGACAGAAAAAAATATATATCGCTTGGAGTTAAATGACTTACATTGCGATGAAATTTTTAAAATCAAAATTTAATTCCGAATCCACTGCCCACTTCTAAAATAAATATGTTTTGCCCAGCGGAAGATGTAAAAGCCTATTGAATAACGCGAAAATGATGCTATCTTTATTTGGAAGTACATATGCTTGTGAGCAACTTTTTTTGGAAGTGAAATATACTAAAAGTCATTTAAGAACAAAGGTCGGGTGATGACCACCTGGATGATGTCTAGCTCCTGTCATCGACAAATATCTCACCTGATATGGAGAAGTTATCGAACAATGAACAAAAACAAGTGTAACATTAAATAATTAGCCATCTCTAACTGTATTTCGTTTATAGAAAGGAATTTGCATTTTTTGTTAATAGTATTAGTTGTTGCCATATTATTCCTGCACCAAAATGAGGGAACTTGTTTAAATAATATAACATTAACTTTGTTGTTTTTTCTTTAAACCTCCAGACCAAAGCAGCCTTCTGGATGGAGGGGTCTGAGGTCGAGACAATTTATTATAATACATTTGGTATTATGTCCTCCTCAGAGACCTCAAAGCTGTCTGTCCCGCTCTCTCCAAAAGGTTACCGACCCCTGTAATCCACCATAAAAATTCAGGATATAGAATTAATAATAAATAACGTATAAACAGAAAATATATATATTAGAATCGATTTTTTTATTAATCCGACAGATTTTTATCACTTTAAACTTTATTCCAGTGGACACTCGCAACCGAGTAGGCGCAGATATTTCTTTAATAAGATATCTCAAATATTCAATCCAGCAGACGAAAATAAACAAACATTCTGTTCAATGAATAAACAGATCGCCTATTCACACACAAACACACGCCAAAAATAACGTCAATGTGATATATATATATATATATATATATATATATATATATATATATATACATATATATATATATAGGCATTTTTATTCAGACATTATCAGATGTAATTACTAAAAATAACGTTTAAAGTGATATATATATATATATATATATATATATATATATATATATATATATATATATATATATATATATACACATATATATATATACACACACACACGAACACACACATACACACACACATATATATATATTTAATGTCATCCACATACAACTCTTTTTTGCTGTATCACAGCTCATCAATGCGGATAGACATCTGATTGCTTCAAGCCGGGATCGAAATCCGAATGATTGGGCATCAGCCGGAGTTTCTACCTTCAGCTATCAGCGCACATCAGGGGGAAAGGGAAATTCTAGCATATTATTTTTTTACGAATGTAAACAAACGCCGGGCAGCCATAGGGCTCAATTCATTTTCAATGAAGAGCATTCCGTTAGCGGAGACGGCTGCTGTTTAGAATTGCCCCCTATCTGTCAACAGTGCTCAACCGAAAATTTTCGAGGGCAGAATAATGTCATCTACATACAGGCCTGTTTCTCTGTATCACAGCTCATCAGTGCGGCTAGACATCCGATTGATTTTGGCATCAGTTGTAGTTTTTACCGCAGAGCTATCAGTGCACTCCAGAGGGAAAGGGAAATTCTAGCGTATTACTTTTTATGAATGTAAAGTTGCGGGTTTATAAATCATATATTATTCGTTCGTCCATTGAACACAGCTGGAATACCTGATCTGGCGTTCCTACCACATACATCGAGATACTCGACAAAATCGAAAGGAAGCTCTATAAGATTATCGGCCCTGATATCAAGACCTCAGACACTGTCACGGCTTCCATCTGTTTGATATTATTATATCACCATTACAGCAGTGTTGGCACTATTAAGATATTCATTTTGTTTTTTTTAAATCGGTTTCAACAGACCATTTCCCACTTATCGGTTGTCTGTTTCCTGGAAGGCAGCCATGACAGTAGCAGTTAAACTGTATTCAGCTTAAATAAGTTGATTTACTTTCATTCATTCGTAAGCATTGCATTGTCGGCAAATAGAAATAATTGGTTAAAATATTGAAAAGATTAGCCGCTAAATTGCTTCAAATGACTTAGTCAATAACTTCAGTTGATCTAGCGAATAACTTCAGATGACCTAATTAATAGCTTCAATTGACCTGGTTAATAGCTTCAAACGAACTAGTTAAAAGTTACAAATAGTGAATAACTTCAGATGACCTAGTAAACAGTTTCAAATGAACTAGTCAATAGCCGCAGATCACTTAGTTAATAGCTTCAGATGATCCAGTCAATAGTTTCAAATGACCTAAATAATAGCATGAAATGGCCTAGTAAATAGCTTTAGATGACCTAGAGAATAGCTTCAAATGACAGTGAATAGCTTCAGATGACCTAGCATATAGTTTCAAATGAACTGGTCAATAGCAGCAGATGACACCGTGTATTATCCTATTTAAAATAAGTCAATATCTTCAGAAGATCTAGTTAATAGCTTCAAATGGCCTAGTTAATATCTTTAAATAGCCTAGTGAATAGCTTCGAATGACCTAGTGACTAGCTTCAGATGACCTAGTAAATAGCTTCAGATGATATAGTTAATAGTTTCAGATGACCATGTAAACAGCTTCAAATGACTTAGTCAATAGCTTCATATGAACTCGTGGATAGCTTTAGATTAGCTAGTTAATGGATTCAAATGCTCTAGTTAAAACCTATAAATGTCCAAATAAACAACTTCAAATACCCAGTGAAAAGCTTCAGTGATCTAGCGACTAGATTGCTTGCCGAGATTGCCATACCCTTCGTAGTGAAGTGGTTAAAGCACATCGGATGTGACGACGGTTGCTCATGCAAAGGTAGACTCAGGTCCGAATTCTGCGGAGGGTGCATTTTCTTTAATAAGATATCTCGAATGTTAGGCCGGTAGACAAAATAAATACTAATTAAAATAAACAGAGCGTCTACTCAAATATTGGATAACACTAAAATACCATTTTATAATAATAAATTATGTCGAATTAAAGTAATAAAAATTAATAAAATTAAGTCAAATAAAATCCACTATTTCTTATTTTTATTCACACACACACACACACACACACACACACACACACACACACACACACACATATATATATATATATATATATATATATATATATATATAACTTCATAAATTTCTCGTGTCTTTGTTCATTTTGGCGTTTTTTTAAATTTATATCTGAATTTTTATACACACACATACATATATACATACATATATCAGACACTTGTCAGGTGTATTAAAACCGTATATAATTGTATGTGTATGTAGGTTGTGAAAATTCTTGTATGTTTAAGTGTGCAATGAATGGTAATGCGTATTTATGCGTTATTAATACGCAATAACGAGAAATTTTTTTAAGGTAAATCGTAAACCAACAAACAAAAATTATCTAATCAACTTCTATGTCACACACAACCAAAAAATAAAATCTGGACTACCCATAGGATTTTACCTTAAAGCCCTTAGGATATGTAACCCGAAATACCTAAATGAAGAAGATTGATATATTGAGAACATTTTCAAACTTCTACTCTACCACATCATTTTATCCTCAACTAAAAAAAAAAAACAAAAACAAAAAATAAACGAGCTTACAGAATCTATAAAACCAAAAGAACAGATACCACCTATAATACTTCTAACAAAACTTACACAAAATTCATATTCTGCCCTCCCCAACACTCTTTCCACTAAACTTGAAAACAAATTATTCATCCCTAATACTAGGATTGTTATCACGACTTCCAAGACAATCGGGGATATAATTAGGAAGAAAAATAAACCCAACACCAATTCAAATGCCGGGATTTATCAAATAAATAGTTTACAATGCAAAAATGTTTATGTGGGGGAGACATCACGTGACTTTGATTTCATTAAAGCCACTTTAATTAAAAAAGAAAATAATGCTTTAAGGAGAAAATACATTGAAAACTTAATAATAACATTCTATAATACCAGTGTTTTCTGTGTTTTTGTCTGTTTTCTCTCAATCTCTGGCGAAGCTTTAATAAAAGTGAAACATGTTAGATTGATATACGTTTTCTATTTGTTCTTTATTTTATCATCTTGTCGGATTCTGATCCATATTTGATCTACATTTGATCTTTAACTAATTTATATATATATATATATATATATATATATATATATATATATATATATATATGTATATATATATATATATATATATATATATATATATATATAATTTCTTTTATCCACTCGGTAAACTGAGGTGACCGGACTAAAGTGAGGTTTATATTCAATTTGCACTTCAGAGCTACAAAAGGAGCCCTTAAGCGGTTGCAAAATATAGATATGATCAACGCTTTGTGTTATATTACATTAATTATATTTTATTCGCAATTTGCCTCTTAGTGGTTCTATTGACTTGATTTGGCTAAAATGGTTAAAAAATATTGAGCCCTTCGCTTACAATTATTCATGTATTTTTACAGTTCTTCTTCTTCTTCTTCTTCTTCTTCTTCTTCTTCTTCTTCTTCTTCTTCTTCTTCTTCTTCTTCTTCTTCTTCTTCTTCTTCTTCTTCTTCTTCTTCTTCTTCTTCTTCTTCTTCTTCTTCTTCTTCTTCTTCTTCTTCTTCTTCTTCTTCTTCTTCTTCTTCTTCTTCTTCTTCTTCTTCTTCTTCTTCTTCTTCTTCTTCTTCTTCTTCTTCTTCTTCTTCTTCTTCTTCTTCTTCTTCTTCTTCTTCTTCTTCTTCTTCTTCTTCTTCTTCTTCTTCTTCTTCTTCTTCTTCTTCTTCTTCTTCTTCTTCTTCTTCTTCTTCTTCTTCTTCTTCTTCTTCTTCTTCTTCTTCTTCTTCTTCTTCTTCTTCTTCTTCTTCTTCTTCTTCTTCTTCTTCTTCTTCTTCTTCTTCTTCTTCTTCTTCTTCTTCTTCTTCTTCTTCTTCTTCTTCTTCTTCTTCTTCTTCTTCTTCTTCTTCTTCTTCTTCAGCATCTTTCATTTCGTGCGCATGTGGTGACTTTGATCAGATGAAATCCTAACAGATAAAACGCGTCACAAAATATTTTCATAATTTGTTCTATCATTTTTCTATATACTGTTTGTTTATATATAAAATTTTAATAAATTACATATCATTTTACCATATATATATATATATGTGTGTGTGTGTGTGTGTGTGTGTGTGTGTGTGTGTGTGTGTGTGTGTGTTACATTTTAGCGTGTATAGTAATTGGTCACTTGCCACCTTCCTGAATGAAAATTGCTTATGATTTGTTAGAAAGGAAATGAGCTCAAAACAACGTCAGTGTGTTTTTTCGTGTACTTAAGTTAAAGTGTATATCGGAGGTTGTGCCCAAAGAAGGGAGGGTGACATCTCAAAAAGACCCGTAGCTTATAGCATCATATTTCAATTACCAGTGCAAAAGGCTTATTAGAGGAGTGACCTCTACTGCCTTAATTTTTGGTCTTCGATGTTTAAGCATTTGCAATCTACATCCATCTGAATCCATTTTTCTGCTTATTTTTCCCTTTTTAAATTTATCTATCATAATTGATAGACCCTATAAGCTTTATACATTAAAAGGCTTGGAAGGAAAGCGTCATTAATACGAGAGAGGGATAACAGTGGACATAAGTAGTCTAATTTCCCGAAAAACACTTTTAGAAGAGATTTTATAAATTTCAATCGACAGTAGCGCCAACTGTTCGATCAATGAATGTCCAATGTTTCCTGATAAGGAAACGACTAAGTTCCTCATCACCATTGCTCCGTTCTTTTAGATACACTTCCTGAGCATTGAAAAGAAAATTTCCTCACTTTTCTCACTCACCATTTTACAGTGGAAATGGCTAGATGTAACCGTAAGTTCTATGCTAACAGTTCCTTCTATGGCACTTTTCGCTTCTTGCTTCCCAGGCAACTTTGATCTTAAAAAAAATAAGTGCAATGTCAATCGTTATCGTCTGTCTTCTCAATTCTTGTTTTAGTATTGTTCTCTCTCCTTAATAGTATTTTTCTCATATTCCCTAAAACTCATAAATTCCTTGCGTCTTAGTGGCTTTACTGCCTTACTTGGCTTGAAATGATTAAAAAAGAGCTTTACCAAATAACAAATCACATAACTTGAATACGAAAAATATGTAACTTTCCATACTACCAAAAACAAAAGCTTTGTAAGGAAACTCCCATCAGAACTTGAAAGAACTATAACGGCTGGTAAACTCAAGAAGACTAATTTCCTGAAATTTGCCCTCCAACAATATGGCTAATGCTAACCTCTAAGAGAATAACTCATTGTGCCTACTTGCATGAAGGGGAGTGATTATATTGAATCCATTGCTAGGTCTACTGCTAGGAAAGTTGTTTCACTGTGTCGTGCCAGACTATTTTTCTCGTCAGAATACATCTTGCACATTTATAAATATACCATTCGTCTATGCTTTGGATATGGCTGCTATATCTGGCTTGGTTCTACGTCTTTAACTTTCGAAATTCTCGACAAAATTCAAAGAAGGGTCTGTAATATTATCGGTTCTGACATAGCATCTCGGCTTCACTCACTTTCCCACCGCCGTCATGTGGCTCTCCTCTGTCTTTTTTATAAATATTTTCATGCTTTAACGAGCTCTCCTATTTGGTACCTCCACTGCGCAAATTTAAGCGTACTGCCAGATTTGCAATTCTAATAATTTATTTTCTAACTTCTGAAACTCTCTTCCCGTTTCTTGCTGCCCTGCCGCTTACAATCTTCAAAAATTTAAATGCAACGCCAATCGTCTGTTCTTTTATTGTCCTTGCCCCTCACTAAAGTCTCATTCTCTTCCACTCCCAGTAACCCCTTTGCGTATTGTGGGATTAAATCATTGCTTGGCGGTGAAATGATTTTTATCATTTCACCGCCAAGCAATGATTTAAAAATGATTTTAAAAAATAATATAAATTTCAACCGCAAAGAACGCACGCTTATACTTAGAATCAGAAGAGACAGTTGAAATTCTTAGGGCAGGTAATAGGGAAAGAGTGCTTGGAGAATTTGGCGCTCATGGTTGAAGATGTATATCAGTGAATTACCTATCAAACAATGGGCACGTTCCCGGGTGGTTAGAACGTTCGCATTCTGACCATGAGACCCGGGTTCAAATCTAACCATGGTCGATTTATCAGGAAGGAGGCTTCCTGATGTTATCGGACTGGAGGGGTCGATCCCAGCGTGCGGCACCATTGGAAAGTGCCTGAAAACCACACCGTGGTTTGACCCAAACCTTTTGAGTGAAATTGGATAGACGGAACCCTTGGGTGCCGTCGATAGCTGTTCTAGCAAGAATTCATCCTGGCCGAGAGCTTGAGCGTGCCGGCTTTGTTCAAATTGTTGATTATGCTAAATAACACTCTCTTTCCCAGAAACTCTAACTGAGATCCGCTCAAGATAGTTGAAGTATAAACCATAGGTGGGTTCTGTGGGTGTTGAACGAACACAAGTACGCCTGAGCAAGCGTCTGCAATAGGGATTGGCTAGCCGCCCTAGTAGACGGGTATCATTGAATACGAGTGGCCAGCTTACCTATCAAACGAGCTTGTGTACATGGATGACTGAACAGAAATTAAGAGAGATGTCCAAAAAGACAAAACTTACTTAGAGCTAAAAAGGACAGGAAATTGTGGATAGCCATGATCGTCCACGTCCTGAAGGAACACGGCAGACTGAAGAAGTTCATTCGCAATATTGGAGCAACCTTATTTCCTTTTCTCAATTAGTATACACTGCATTTTGCCGGTCACGTGACCATTAACGTCTGGCTTGTTGGCGAAGCACAGTCTGGAGAGTGATCGCTTTTAGGTAGTGACGCCGTGAACAGAAAATGCTCTTCAGACAAGTGGATAAACACAAGGGCTTTCAATATGATTTGTTGCGTAAAAACAAACGTTTGTAACACTCACTAGCTTTCCTTTTCAGAGTCGGTGAGAAGCCATGTAACACATTTCTACACTTTGTTAGAATGTTCTAGGAAATAAAACCTTCATTGGTGTTCTTTCGACTTCTCTCTAGCCGACTCTATTTCTTTATTTTAATTATTTGGGTAAATATCTGTATCTATGGCATGTACGTCCAAGGACGGCCACATATATTTCTAAACTCAACACCAGCATACGATTTGTTTATTCCCCGTATTCTCAGAGAAATTACAGGATAAATGAAAAAAAGAATTGGAAAATCAATAAAAAATGGAAAAACATAGGTGAAAAAAATTAAATTCAGAGATAAAAATATTAATCAAAATAGTTGGAGAATTATCCCCAAATTCCAGAAAATGGCTGAAAAAACATCTTGAACATACAGGAAATACAAAAAATAATAATAAAAATAATTGAAAAATAATTTTCGGAAATCTAGATAATAGAAAAAATACATGAAAAATATCTTGAAAATTGAGAAAGTAGAGCAAAATAGCTGAAAAATAATCGCAAAAATACACAAGATAAAACAGAACAGCTGATAATACATTACAAAAAAAACCACACATTAGAATAAAATAGATGAAAAAAGATCTTTAAAATCCAGAAATGACAAGAAATAATTGAAAAACAAATTTAGGAAAACCAGAAAATGAAAAAAAATATATATGCAAAAACATCTCAAATCCAAAAGATAAAACAGGATTGTTGACAAAACATCTCGAAAATCCAGAAAACAGAATAAAATAGATGAAACATCCTCTTGACAATCCAGAAAATGCAAAAAATAATTTAAAAATAAATTTAGTAAGCCAGAAAATAGAAAAAAAATAGCTGTAAAAACATCTCGAAAACTCCATAAGATAAAACGAAATAGCTGATAAAACATTTTGAAAATCCAGAAAAAAGCGAAAAATAGATGAAAAACATCTTGAAATTCCAGAAAAAAAATAAAAATATACCTGAAAAAACATCTCGGAAATCCAGAAAATAGAACAAAACAGCTGATAAAACGCCTTGTCTCGAAATTACAAAAAATAGTAAAAAATAACAGAAAAAAATCGAAAATCCAATTGAATAGTTGAACTATATTCTCCTGTTCCCTTACATTACAACGGCAACTGAAAAACAGAAGTTGTACTTTCATAGGCAACAAAGAAAAGACAACTTTTCCTTTCGACGAACACAAATCAAAATAACTGAATATAATAGACAGTTATCGTGGGCATTAGGTAGGAGACTGCGGTATCAGTTCAAAGGAATGATTCTGAAACAAGAATAAAGAAAATGAAAAGGAGAAATGGAAGATAACAGCCAGTCGTGTTGGCGAGTAACTAGCGCAGTGCACGCTGGGATATTGTGCCTATGATGACATATCGATTTACCGGCAACTCTTAAAAAAAGCCGACTTTAGAAAGAATAGCTGATCATTCTTTCTCTTTTTCAATGCTTTGTAACATTGCTTCGGTTCGCTTAACGAACGACTTGTATAATTGATATCAGTGGGAACTATTCGGCCATTGACAATCGTGGATATTGGAGAATATCCATAACGTTGACCGATTTTGGATGAGTCATGAAATTAGAAATATGGGCCACGAAATAAAAACGTGGTTTTTAGTTTCTTTAAGTTCCCGTTCCGCAGCTTTGGACATTTTATTCCTGGTGTGTTGAGAATAATATCGAAGAATAGCAGTTTTTTTTAAAGCATTGAATTAAGGTCACAGACATCTTCGATCATTTTTGTGAGGATAATAAATGGAACGAACCAATTCTTTGCTATTACATTTAGACCTATATAAATAAGCAGCGCTTGGCAGTGGTCGTTTTCCGATTTAGGCTGGTCACAGTAGCAAAGCACTTCATGGAAATAGTACTGAATGATTGATTCGTTTTCTACGGCTTATCAACCCTTTGCAGGTTATTTAAAACCAGAAAATATTTTTAAATTGTAAGAAATATTTTGAGACAATAATGATTTAGTAATACAATTCTTACTAATTAACCCATAACTGGGAGAGAAGATGTGGATTCATATCTTTCCCAAGGATATTTGAGCATAAGTGAATATAAGGAACCCGACCGGAATTGGAACTTGGCTCTGCGATTAACAATTCCGAGTCATTGTTTATGGGATCTCTAGCTTCGGATGGCAGCCAGTCGAGGAGAAAGACTTGGTTTCAATCGGCTGAGAATGACTGTTGAAGGCATCACCTCCCCAAATTTATAGACAAATTGTACAGATGTATGCTAGGATTTCTTCTTAGCTAATAAGATACACCACTTGTCGGTCTTATCTGCCATACTTTTCTTCTTCTTTGTCTTGAAGTCAGAACGTTGCATTCTGTATACGTTTATTGTATTAGCACCATTCTTACTTTGTGAACTTTTTGCCTTATTACCGTTGCGTTGTCAAGTTTTGTGCTGCATACTGTTTGCTTAGTATTATTTTTGATCAGTTCCTTTATTTTCTTCTCCTATTGTTTATGTTATTGTTTATTGAAAAAAATTGTCAGTTCTCTTTGTTGGACATTTCTGTCAATTAGGCTTAACCATACCAAGTTAACTCTACAATGACAACTCTGAATGCAAAGCCGCGAAGAAGGCAACGGAAAACCACTCCACTCCCTTTTCAAATAAGTCGCTTACGCTCTGAAGAGACATGAACTTAAAAACTGGAGTAAACGGGTTACTATTTCTCCCTTGATTGTTTGCTGAGAGATTTTTATTACACAAAACTTTTTTTTAAAGAAAAGGCATTAACTGGGGGGGGGGCACCTGCTAGGGTCCCAGCTGTGATTAAATAGTTAACCCCCAAACTGGGGTCAAAACACTATGAAAGTATAAAAAATAGATTTTTATAGTAAAAATACCAGCAATCCAATTTTGGAAAAAACAAAAACAAAAAAAACACCAATACACAAAAAACCTCTTTACAAAAATACGTCAATGAAACCTGATCTACAAACTGATTTCTTACAAGGAATATATATTCTCTTCATACGAACCTATCCTAAAAATCTTCTTGGCTTTAATAATCCATTTGGATGTTGATATGCCGTAAAAGAAAAGAAACCAAACCATAAGCCAATTTTTGAGATGATGTTTTGTTGTACAATAATTGTACAGGTTCATTGCAATAAAGAGAAGAATAAAATAGATATCAGGTCTGGTTCATTAAAATTCAATTTCACATCCAAATAACGAACACGATGATGACTCAGACGTCATAAACTGGGACAAAAGATAGCTTATTAATTTTAACGCCTCTGAAATTAAATTTCTCTCCATTAATCATCTGAGCGACTCCTCTCTGCCTTTCATCAGCATGGCTGATGCTAACCACCAGGAAAGTAACACATTGCGCCTTCCCAGGCTGACGTTCTCAACTGACATGAAGTGGAAAAACTATATTGAATCCATTGCTAGGTCAGCTGTTAATTTGGTTCAATGTGTCGAGCAAGACAATTTTTCTCTCCAGAATCTATCTTGCATATCCATGTCTACCATTCATCAATGCTTAGAATATTACTGCAACATAAGATCCGGTGGTTCTGCTATTTACCTTGAGCACCTTAATAAAATCCAAAGAAGAATCAGCAATATTACTCGTTCTGATTAAGGCGGCTTGGCTTCAGTCGCTTACTCGCCGCCATAAGGTTGCACCTCTATGTTTTTTCTATAAAAACTTTCATAGTCATTTTTAGAATGATCTCTTTGCTATGGTACCTAGACTTTTTGAATTTAAACGCAATCCTAGACTGGCGACGAGATCTCATCAATTTACAGTTGAACTGGCTGTACCCGTAAATTCTATGTTAACAGTTTCTTTTCTCGCACTTCTCACTAGTGGAAGTTCCTTCCAACTCCATGCTTTCCAGCCAACTAATCTGCAAAAATTTAAATGTAATGTCAATCGCTATCTACTGTTCTCCTAATAACTCTTTCCCTTTCCCGCTTATCATCAACGTTTCTGTTCGTAAGTCTTCCAAACCCTGTAACTCCTTGTGTCTTAGTGGCTTTACTGCCTTGCATGGGGTCATACCTATTAAAAAATGTAATGATCCACTCTACCGATGGTATTGTCCGTTAAGCATGCAAGACTTGTCTGTGAAGTATCCAGTTATTTTGAAAGAAATTGAGAAGTAATTTTACAGTTTAATATAACTTGATAATCAAAGAAGTCCTTAATGCGCTGCTGTGGGGCTGTTCCTTCAGCACTGAGGCGCCAGTGAGTGAGATTGTCTTACTATGTGTCCATCGCATGGAAACTTGTTTTATTTGTTTTTAATTCTTCATCCAGGTTTTCAGACTTTATCCAGTTCAGATTTATTTTCCTGCAACTTCCGGCTTTTCCCACTCGTTGTTAGAAAGTAGGAGATTTGACAGACGCTGGATGAGATTATGTAGAACGTGATGAGGCAGCTGATACTGATCCTAAAAGGGCTTTGTAGAATATTTTAAAAATTGGAAAGGATGCTGGAATAAGTGATCGGGGTTCTGATGTGGACCCGAAGTAGGGGCCACGGAAGGAAAACACGGAACACGAGTTAGAGGTAAGAAAGATATATTAAACAGAAAAGTTACAAAGAATAGTGTAAGAGTAAGCAGAGCTTACTATCCAGTGGTGTCCGATATTGGTATCGTACGCGGCTGCGCATTACTGGTGCTACTCCCATGATACTACCATTCACATAATAATATAGTACTGGGAGAGTCCATGATGTAGGAAAGTATCGGTCTCACAACAGGTTCCAAGAAGGAGAATCTCCATAACTTCTTAGAATTTGCATCTTTCCGTAATGAATCTCGATAGCCTAATAAATCTTCCATAAATGTCCATAAATACTTTGAATATTCATGCCACATCTGGTTTGGTGCTTTGCTATGTATTTAGAGAATATTGATGAAATGCAAAGAAGAATCTGCAATGCTTTTGTCCTTATCTGGCATCTCGGCTTGAGTCATTTTTCTCACCGCCATAGCGGAGCTTCCCAGTGCCTTTTCTATAAATACTTTCATGATAATTGTTCTCATGGGTTTTGCTCTATGGTACATAGACTTCGTGTATTTAAGCGCAGTACTAGATTGGCGGCCTGGTCTCATCATATCACAGTTGAAATTGCTTCATATAACCGTAAGTTCTATGCTAACATTTTCTTCTCTCGCCCTTTTCGCTTGTGAAGCACTCTTCCGTTTTCTTGCTTCCCGGTCAACTTTGATCTTCAAAAATTTAAATGCAATGTTAATCGTTATCTTCTCTCTTCTGAATTCTTATTCTAACTGATTCATAGTTTAATAGAATTTCCATAAATTTCTATAGTTTCGATGGTCACCTAGATTTTCCATAGTTTTCCATGAAGAATATTCCCGCTTTAACAGAATTTCTATAAATTTACATGTATAATTTCCATAGTCCGTTAGAATTTTTACTGATTTCCATAAAGGATTTTCATGGTTTAATAAAATTTTCATAAAGTTCCATAAAAAAATCCCAGTCTCTTAGAGTTTCCATAGATTTCGATGTAGAATTTTCATGGTTTAATATAATTTCAATAAATTTACACGAATAATTTTCATAGTCTCTTAGAATTTCCATAGATTTTCATAAAGAATGTTCATGCTTTAATTGAATTTCCATAAATTCCGATAAATAATTTCCATAGTTTATTAGAGTTTCCATAAATTTCCATTAAAAAATTCCATGGTTTAAGAGGATTTCCATAAATAATTTCCATAGTTTCTTGGTTTCTATAAATTTCTATAAAGAATTTTCATCGTTTAATAGAATTTCCATAAATTTCCATAATTTTGATTACTTCTCAGGATTTTTCATAGATTTCCATAAAGAATCTCCATATTTTAAAATTTCTATAAACTTCCATAAATATCTATCATAGAATTTTTCGTCTTACTAAATTTCATCATGATATTAGCAATGTTTCATTATCGAGAGTTGTTGTTTCGCAGATACAAGGACTTGTTTGCTGTGACTGCCATTTATCTGATCAACGATGATATCTGTGGCCATATGCATATAGTCATAATCAGCTGCTTCCAGAGCTCTTATGGTGCATGACAGGGAATAAATAAAATTTTCTCGGTTCGAACCTCTTCTTAGGGATCGCCATTTCAAAATTTAGTTTGGAATAATTTCTGTAGATCAGCGTTCATTAGTTCTTTTTCTGTCCATGGAATTTGACAAAACCGAAAAATATTTTTTTATCATTTTAAAAGTGTGGTTTTATTCAAAATATAAATACAATGTCAAAGATATCTGTGACTTCCTAACGAGTTTATCTGGACTATTTTATGTATAAACTTCAAGTTTGAAACTGTACTTACGTCATTGATAACTGCATAGTATTAGGAACTGGGAAAAGGCCAACAAAATAATACAATAATCAACGCATAAGACTGCACATAAAGCCAAAATAATGGGCTGACTTCCTGAGTTTGCAACTCGTTTTTGATAACGATTTAGTCCCAATGTCGCTCTTGTCAATGGCGGATATTCAAATCTCGTATTATCTCATAAAGACTAACGAGATAATTGTTTTTGTACCCATTAAAATGGGTAGTAGTAAGGGTGGAAGGAGGATTACGTCAGAAGAGGAAGAAGTTGCAGGCTAATAGCCAACTGAACTTCTTTGAACTTATTTTTCTAATCTGAGTTTGTTTATGTCTTCAAATTTTGAAGTTGATTTTTTTTGGAGAAATTTACTACTCGTGTTTTTTGGATGACATTTTCGAGTTATTTTTCTCCACTCATTTGCAAATAAAACGGTTGTTTTTTAATTATTTTATTTTGAACTGTTTTCTTCGTTAATCGAATCTTTTACTGGAATGTTCGATGGCGCCTTATCGTGATATATTGCCCAAGAAACTTGCTACTAACTACCACTCTGTAGAGAATTCGATTTTCACTAGAGCGTCTAAACATATGGCGTTATGCTAAAATTATGTGATGCTTATCAAGAACAAGATCGTTTAGATGTGATGTAATGGTTAATAAGCTGTAACGGTAGATCGTTACTTCCGAGTAGTGAGTTCGATCCTCCCTGGAATAATGCATTTGATTCTTCATAACGTTGTTGATCCACAACCAAGAGTACATGTTTAGTTACCCTATTTTTAATGATCGTGGAAGTGAAAACTAATTTTATGTTTGAATACACTCGCGTCTGGAATAGACGGGCTTGCCCGGATATTTAAATTATTATTTGCAACCTATCCACTGTTACTCCAGCCAGTTTATATTATTTTCCAATTTTACCCAACCTGTCTGTGTTATACCAACCAGTGCGTTTATTCAACCTCCCACGGTTTTGTTCGGAAAACAAATTAAGTTTGAATAGATTTTCCAACCTACGTTTTATTCCAATCTCCCCTTCTATTCCCGACTAAAGAGTAAAAGTACAATGTAACCCGGATATAAGAGAGTTGTCGGGACCGTATAAGAAGTATCTTATATCCGGGTTTCTCTTATATCCGGGTTTGGTTTATTTTGTTTAGGTAAGTATGGCTCTAATTTGGGACCAGAGAAAATCTCTCTTATATTCGGGTTTCTCTTATATCCGGGTTACACTGTAATTGAAACGGGATCCTCTAATATTGAATAATATACAGTGTAACCCGGATATAAGAGAGTTGTCGGGACCGGAGAAGAAGTCTCTTATATCTGGGTTTCTCTTATATCTGGGTTTGGTCTATTTTGTTTAGGTAAGTATGGCTGTAATTTGGGACCAGAGAAAATCTCTCTTATATCCGAGTTTCTCTTATATCCGGGTCTCTTATATCCGGGTTACACTGTATAAGAAAAAAATAGCCTTTCTTCTCTTAGGTTAGGTTGCATGACGTTGCAACTTTTGTTGGGATTTAGTTTCTTTGTTAAATGCGACTTGTGTTAAATGTGTCGTGGTTAGGGTTGTACTCTCGGGTCCGAAGTAGAAGGGCGTGGACGACTATTTAAATTTAATTTTTTTTCCAACCGGCCACTATTATCGCAGACAACTTGTTTATTTTAAATTTAAATTTTTGTTGAAAACACTCTTTATTCTAATCTATTTAGTCCAACTTCATCTCCCCACTTTTTCTGCCCCGAAAATGAATTTTGAATGAATCTCCCAACCAAACTCGTCCTCGGAAAGACGATAAACTATATTCAGCAGCAAGGCAGATCGGGAGATTCGGTTTTTGAGTATCGTGGAACCACCTCTTAACCGCCGTTGTCCCAGGTCCATCCTGACCGGGGTGGTAGCAACTGTTAGGGTTCCTGCTATGGGCAAGTGAACGCCCAAACAAAAATCAACAATACGTTTTTAAAATAAAATGAGCCACAATACATTCTTATAGCAAAATGGCTATCAATACAATACTAAAAACATATAAAAATACATTTTATTATAAAATTACCTACAATACTGTAATGTTACTTACTCACTCAACTGCTCATGGGTAATAGCCGTAGCTATTTACAGTCTTTGTGGCTCCTTATGTAAGTGAATCGCCTCATCTCCCTGCACCGAAGAGGTTTTATCCCCTTATTTTCCCTGGTACGTCTTCTAGGAGCTTTTGTCTCCTCAATATCTTTCTTCCTTCCCCTAAGAGATTGTCAAGATATGGGAGATCGCGATCTCTTTCTTTTTTCACAGAAGTGCTCCTCCAACGTCTGTTCATCTTCAGAGTCTATATTACTCTCGATTTCACTGTCTAGTTCATCTTACCTTGACACGGCACTTTCACCTTCATTACTTTTAGGCTCACTATACATTTCTTCATCGCTATCGTGTTGCAATCTAACTTGGATTGCATGTGCTAATATCCCATCTCCATTTTTTTCTATTATCATAGTGTTCTGTCAATTTGCATTGTGAATCTTGCCTCTTGTAGATTAGCTTCATTAATTCTTTTTATACCGCAGTTTTTCGTTGGTGGCATAAGACATGGTTAATGTGGCGCTAATTTGTCTACCTACGAGGGCGGACGTACTTTTCAATCTTCCAGCATTTGGTACTGTACTATAGCTTAGCAACTATCTAGGAAGAAATGTTTCTATCTTTTCTTTCCGTTGTACACATATTTTCAATTAGTTTTTTTTTTTCATAGTTTGCACCACCCTTTCAGCTAATCCGTTTGATTGCGGATGTTACGGGGGTGGGGGTTATATGATTTGCATCCGATTTCGTTCAACCATTGGCATAGTTTCTCGTCACAGAACTGTGGTGTGCAGTCAGATACTAGCGTTTTCCGGTTTCCATTACTTGAAAATATTATTCTTAACGCTTGTTTCACTGTCAAACTACTTTTGTTGAAAACCTGAATTACTTCTGGCCAGCCTGAATACAAATCTACCATCATTAGTAATAATCCCACTCCATTAAACATGGGCATGATACATGTTTAATCTGTCCCAAGGTTGGGATTCTTTAGGCCATGTATGTGTTTTTGTCTGTGCAAATTTTCTTCTTTCATTGGAGATTTTACACTTTTTCATGTATTCTTCTGCATCTGTAGGATAGCCTGGCCACCAGGCATCTAGACTTTAATCTTGGTTTTCCTAATTTCTTACAGAAATTTCTGGGTATCAACGTCACGTCACTTTCCGTATCTAGTTACATGTCCAATAAAACATTACTGATTCGAATTTTTAATAACTCTTTTTTATTTCTTTTTTCAATGGAAAGACTGCCATATTTATTTCCGCTTCATTTTGTTGGATCGCCTCTACGTTTCTCTTTTTGGATTTACACATATGTTTAAAATGATTCATTTGAAACACATTTCACATCTTTTTTTATATGCTGGACATTTGTTTTTCTCTTTGATGTTGATAACCACAAAAAGTGCACATTATTATTACATGGACAACGTTCTTTTTAGTGTGTGGGCTGTACTTAACAAGACAATTTTTTTGTATTTTTCTTAAGCTGGGATTTCCAGGGATTTTTTCAATGTGTTGTTATGTTTACTTATTATTATTATTTGTGTATGTTATGTTTACCTGCTTTGTATTCTGCAAAGCCGGGTCCAAACTACGGTCCTTATGACCTATAGGAGAATTGTGATTTAATTGATAGCACTTTTTTTAGTATATCGGATGTTGCTAGTAGGGCGATCTTCTGGGAAACTTGTATGTTGATATTAACTCGGACACTGTTAGTAAAATTTCCAAGACAAAATATATCGATATTAACAATTCCAATCAATAAAGTTTAGACGCCATGAGAGCTGGGCTTGAGGTAACATCAAGTTATTTATTATTATTATTATTATTATTATTATTATTATTATTATTTCGATTTCTTCTATAGTCATACTACCTACCAAGTCTGCGGGAAGGCCTAAGGCCGGTAAGTATGGGATTTTATGACTACATTTCATGATTTGTTTTTCTAACTCACATAACATCACTAGCGTTACATGGACAAAGTTCTTCTTAGTATTTGGGTTGTCCTTATTAAGACAATTTTTTATATTTTTTAAGCTGGGATTTTCAGTGATTTTTTCAATGTGTTGTTGTGTTCCTTTTCTTGTCATTCCAAGCGCACCTACCATGACTGGTACTATTCTTGTTTTCAATTTTCACTTTTTTTTCTATTTCGATTTCCAGGTGTTTATACTTCGATAGTTTTTTTAAAATTCTTGGTTGCTATGTTACAGTCCGCTGGGCAAACCATATCAATTAGTAGGCAAGTTTTTTTTTTTTTTTGGTTGTGGTGACAATTATGTTCAGCCTATTTGCTTCAATCTTCCTGTCTACAAAGATGTTGTAATCACATAGAATTGCGATGTCTTCTATTTCTGTGACTTATGCTGGTTGATGTTCATACCAGTGTTTATTAAGTTCTTTTCCAAGGTGTTTACACACTGTCCAGTGTAAGTATTGCCACACTCAATTATTATTATTGTTATTATTATTTGTACTCATTGAGATTTTACACTAATTTTCGAGAAGAGTAATTGCTCTACTAGTATAATTATGAATGACAGGATAAAGAACAAATAGGAAACTTTCCTTGCCCTATCATTCTATCGGATTCAAATCCATATTTGATCCCAATTTATATTTATGAATATAAATTATTTAATGATTTCGAGTCATCGCTTGCCACTCAAATAACTCATTGGCACTAATCTTTTTTTGAAGTCAGCTGTATTTTGTGACTCAGGATATCAGTAATTAAGAGCGCCACCTGCTGACAAGCAATAGTATCAAACGTGATAAGCAAGAAGAACGTTATCACAAAATAGCATTTATCTTTTTTTAAAACCTTTTTTTTATTTATCACAAATTACTTGTTGTAGGGGTTTTATTTAATTTGTTGTGTTGTTTTTATTTAATGTACCTTATTGGAATAAGGTTTTGTGAGCTACACTCACTTCCATATATCCCGGAGAAAATGTCGCTAAGATATAATGTCACGTAGTGGTTACTCTTCTTTTAAGCTTGCTCAAAAAAATAATTGCCGCATATAAAACCGAAAGGAAGGAACAGACATGACAGAAAGCAAATACTGACAAAATGTTTGATGAACGTTTGTGTGTGGATGAAAAGCAAAAGAAATAAATGGTAGGTTCAAAAGAATTATTGTAGAATTATCACGAATAAAAATATATCCCCATATTGTATTGCGGGTCGTTCATTTTCGGCTATGCTAATGGTAATATTAGCCGTTTCTTTAAAAGGAAACATTCAGCATTTATTGACCGCGCAGCCTGTCCTACTGTCGGTTGAAATTTATAAAATCTCTCTCTAAAAACACATTTTCAGAAAAGTATTTTTTTCAATTCAAGTAACTGTTATTGCTCTTTCCAGTACTAATGAGGAGTTTCCTTACTAACCTTTTGTTCGAAGTAATGTGACAGTCAACATTTTGATTGTATCATTATTTTCCCCTTCCATTGTTATATCCATTTTAGTTGTTGCTTTTGTTGAAAGTCTTCAAGTGATGTAGTTTCTGTTGTTTGCTAGAGTCCTTTCTTTGTGATTCTGTAGCGCCAGTCCACAAAGTTCGAAGAAGGATGGTTCCCCACTAAGACCCGCAGGCTTCATTCACCCAAAGCCATTTTAGTCATTGATCTGAGAAAGCGGTTGTGTACAGCTGACTGTTGAGATATTCCTGAACGAGTTTGGCGCCATGCATGGCATCCGTGTGAATATCCTGATATGATGAGACTATTTAAAGAGGAGGGGGCATCTCGACTTCAGTCACCTTTTCATCGACGTGACGTGGTTTCCCTCTGACTTTTCTACAGATATTTTCATGGCAAATGTACTGATGAGCTTTTTTTCCCCTAGTGCCTCGAATACATGGATTTAAGCGTGCTTCTAGATTAGCAACTAGGTCTTACCGCTTTACTGCTGAACTAGCTAGATGCAATCGTATCTTTTATGCTAACAGTTTCTTTTTCTCGCACTTCTTAAAGGTTAAATCTCCCTTCTGATTTCTTGCTTCCCTGACACAATCTTCAGAAATCTAAATCCAACGTCAATCTTCATGAATCTTGTTCCTTTATTGTCCTTTTCCTCACTTCCCCCATCTAAAGTCTTCTTATTCTCTTTCACTTCTTGTAACCCCCTTCGCCCTCGTATTATTATTGCCTTACTTGGGGTGAAATGATTAAAAAAAAAGAACTTCAGGTTCTAGGTGAATGTTTTGGTTTTGTAGCTATTTGTGGTATTGGGCGAAACTATCTCTAGTGCAGCCTATTCTGTATTCAATTTCCTTATCGTCTATACTAAGTTTGGTTTAATTGATCCATAAAGCGAGGCATTTGAAGTGTTTAATATTTATTAAATTCACATCTTGTGTTTTTGTGATGGAGTAGATGACATACGTTGAAAAGGATTAACAAATCAGTGTAGAATTATTGGCAATAAAAGTTATATACATATTGTATTGCTGCCAGCTCGTGTCCGCGTATATGCTAGAGTGGCTAAACTAATCCCACATAATCCAGTATGATTACTTTTTTGCAAAAGCCCGGGCGCGCAAAACATCGATCACGATTTGCGACTTTATTTTAGCGCAATCATTGACAGCTTCAAAAATGTTTTGTCTGCCCAATTTCAAGCACAAAGTGTAGCAGTGTCAAAATAAAAATTAATTAATAATAATAATAATAATAATAATAATAATAATAATAATAATAATAATGTGCTATTCACTCACTGTTTTTTCGGATACGTTTATTGCCGAAATTTCGAAATGTATAAAAAATATTAAAATCTCATTTTTAGAGCCATGTAAAAATGGCTTTTTAACTTGCTTTCAACTCCTTAGTATTATTTTTATTGCTAAATGTGGTAGATATTCAGACAGGTTACATTCCTTGGTGCCACCAGCTATACGCAAACACACACACACACACACACACACACACACACACACACACACACACACACACATTCATTTATGGGAAAAGATTCAATTCCCTGGAAACCTGTAAAAAGCCACTTTTATTAATCAGAAAGAAAGATGTCGAGTTCTGGGAGGATGGAATCATGAAGCTGCTTCAAAGATGACAAAAGGTAGCAGAAGAAAATTAATAAATCTATGTAAAAATATTCACATATCTATAATTGTCGTCTAAATTACAAAAATGGAAAATAACACTGACATCTCATTTTAACAGAGATATTTACCAAAATTACACAAAGATCTCTTGAAATGCTTAAGAGTAAATTTATTCAATAAAATCGCCATTGCCTTCAACTACAGCCACCAAACAACTTCGGATTCTCCTGCACCTCTTCTGAACGGTCTTCTTGTTTAAGTTGGTGAATGCTGCCATAATCTTTGCTTACAGTTCATCTTTGGTGTTACGGGGAGTTTTGTCGGTCTCTCGCTCAATTGCACCCCACACATAACAATCAAGGGGGTTGCAATCTGGGGAGTTAGATGACCACATGTAAGGAGTAATGTGGTGACAGGAATTGTCTGACAGTCATGACTGGGTTCTCCTTCTTGTGTGGCCAGGCATAGCGTCTTCCAGCGGCCACCTCTTGACCCAGATCAGCACTACATCCTCATGACACTTGATGTAGAACTCCATGTCAAGTTTGAGGACCTCATTGACAAATTCGACAGTTCTTTTCTTATTAGAACGATCCGAGTAAGTTTTCCGAGCTGCCGTTCCTCCCTAAACACTAATTAGACTCATCCAACTCTTTCCGAATCGTCTGCACTGTCCTCAGATCGACACTCAAACACTCTGAAATGTTGGTGTTGGAACTTCTGGTGAGAATGCCAAGCAGTACAGCATGTCGTTTCCAAATTTTTGACGGAGTGAATTGCGTCATGGTGATCTTTTTCTCACAGACGGTTCTTAACTGACCCTAATATACTGTGCAGTCGACAAAATCAAAAACAAACAACGCATATGCGCGAAATTAAGAATAGAAAATGCGACAATTTACCCATCGCTCTCTTTCTCTCTCTGTATATATATATATATATATATATATATATATATATATATATATATATATATATATATATATATGTGTGTGTGTGCGTTGTTTGTTTTGGATTTTGTCGACTGCACAGTATATATATATATATATATATATATATATATATATATATATATATATATATATATATATATATATATATATCGTTTTGCGATAGTGTGTACTTATTTAACAATATCTCATTTATGTTGATATATATATGTATATATATCTTTTTGTGATATATATAACAATATCTCTTTTTGTGTTGATAAAAAATATTAAAAGAAATCAAAAATAGAAAATGGCGACAATTTACCCATCGCACCCTATATATATATATATATATATATATATATATATATATATATATATATATATCGTTTTGCGAGTTAGGTGTATTTATTTAACAATTTTTAACAATCTCTTTTTGTGTTGTGATACAAGTTTCAGTTTATTCTTGTCGCATATGAAAATTCTTATTTGCCAGTGCATAAGTCTATTTCATTTCTTGAATTCGATCTCTGCTAAATTCTGTATTGATTCATTGATTCGGTTTGTACGATTTACCAGCCTTTTTTAGGCTATTTAAAGCCAGGAAATATTTTTAGATTGTAAGAATTTGGGGGAGATTATGATGATTTACTGATACAAGTCTTAGTAATTAAACCATAACTGGGGGTGATGGAGAAGAGGTGGATTCATACCTTTCGCAAGTGTACTTCCGCGTAAATGAACCCGAATCGAACTGGAACTCGACTTCATTCTATAATCTATGTTTCTTAGTTGTCTCTATTCAGGGAAAAAAGTTTTTAAATCAAACATACGTTATGAATAGATTCACCATCACCTTATACTAAATTCAATTAAAATATTGAACATAGTATTAAAGCCACTGATAGAATTATACACATGATTGCTTAAATCACGACTTACTCGTTCGGTAGCAGCCGCTTCGGTGGCTGCCAGATGATAACCTTCTAAATCTAAATTGTTTGTCCATTTAAAATGCGACATTTATTAGAAAATATATTCAGTGGAAATATAGAATGAGTCGTAAAAATGACTTGAAAGTGTCAGCTTATAAATCTTTTCGTGTTACCCAGGTGTTGTTGCCAGATATGGGAATTAGCTTGTTTGTGTGTTCATTAAATGGCACAAGCACGTGTCGCAGTCGTACAGCACACAACACAGACAGGGGCAGAAAATTGATAAGTAACTGAAAAACATAAACTTCGGACACATTAACCATCATTTTAATGCTGATGTACAAAGACTTGATCGAAAATTGAAAAAACAAATAAAAAATGATACAAATTTCAAGAATACTTAACTTAATATACTACAAGATATATACATATAAAATATGTATGTAGATATATATTACATTGTCCTATTATTATAATATGCTATAATATATATAATGTATATGCACATATAACACTATTACAAGATACTATAATATATATATATATATATATATATATATATATATTATAGTATACAATAATATTAGCACAATAATATTCATATGTTATAACATATATATTCATAGAATATTGTGCTAATGTTATTATAATATACTATAATATATTCATATATATAATATATATGTATATATATATTATTGTGCTAATATTATTATAATATACTGTAATATATATATATATATATATATATATATATTATAGTATATTACAAAATTATTACTACAATAATATTAAAAAGGTAATAAAAAACGCTACTCAGAGTTTCATGCTGTAACATACCAAATAAAGTATATGAAGAATTTTTTATCTACCTGACGATTATGGACACACACACCTTCATATATATATATATATATATATATATATATATATATATATAATGAAATGCAATGTTAGTTGATAAGACCAAACTAGGCCTGTACCACGAGGTAAGTAAGACGAAGATTGAACCCTGTCTGACGATCCTTTAATTTGACGTTGAAACTCGAGTAGCTTTAGTTTTATTTCTTATTCTGCATTTTACTTACATTATATATATAATCAATTCAACCCAAACAAAGCGATAATGCCACTAAGAAGCTAGGGGCTGCTGGAAGTGAAAGAGAAGTTTTTAGAAGGAACCGGAAATCCAATCCTAACCACAGGAAATAAAGTATAATCTTCTACTCCTGTTCACAAAACGGGGAGGGGGGGTGGACCGGACGATAGGCGAACCTATCTACTCTTATTGAGGAGTAAATAAATAGTTAGTAAATAAAATTTCAGAGTTTATGTGGAGACGTTGGAAGTATAGAGTTTTAGTAGACTTTAGATTGAACCAGAAAACAAATCCTAAACAGGAACCAAGTGTTCCAAATACAGCGGATGAGTGTGAACCACACACACACACTCACACACACATACATACATACATACATACATATATATATATATATATATATATATATATATATATATATATATATAACAATTGTGTCGCAAAATGATCAACAATACTTTTTGTAAAACCTTTATAAAATGATGACCCTGAGGTCACGGGTCGATATTTAAATATCATAGATATATCGCAAATTTTTTCCTATTTTCCTTTTCCTAAGAAAAATTCACTAGCATATTTTTTATTTCTACTTCTCCCTATCTATCTACATTTTCCCTCACTCACTCTCTCTCTCTCTCTCTCTCCATATATATATATATATATATATATATATATATATATATATATATATATATATATGTGTGTGTGTGTGTGTGTGTGTGTGTGTGTGCGTGCGCGCGTGTGTGTGTATACACAAGGTGCTACTCAAATGTTTGGGGATCTTAAGTTAAGTTGCGAAATGCATTCGTCACAGAAATGATGTAAAATATTATTCTCTAAATATTACCCAATAGAAGGCTCGAGTGTCTCTCAATGTAGAGGCTTATAGTCGAAATGATTATGACGAGTAGGGTGCGTTCCGAGAGATTTATCAAATGTTCAGCGAGACAACGTGAAACGTGTAAGTTGACATATGATCAGACTTCTAATAATTCAAATTTCCTGACCTTTCTGTGGACACCTCGTATGCATTTACACTTATACATAATACAGATATATTATTACTGACTCAATATAATCTGTGAGCATGTGAATAAATGTCGCATTTTCTCTGACTGTTGTCGCCTTCAGTAATGACTATTTCGAAAATTTGTTGATGTCAGTTATCAATTTTGATAAACAGATGTATATCCCCAATATTGTCTTCTTGGAACAATGCGACCTGCACACAAGCGCTTTTGCTCGAAGTTGTCGTGATCGTTTGCGAGCGGGTTGTTTTCAGCTCTTATGGTCAGCACCGACTACTGTTTCTGGCTTCCTCCGCAGCCTCCCTGAGCCTGTCTCTGATTCTCTCTTCCTTCGCTCGCTCAGTTCATCTGCTTCGCTTTCTCCTTCGTTTTTAATTTCTCCTGCTCTCTATGGCACACACCTGCCCACTACCAGTAAAATTCCTGGCACTTTTTAACTAACAAATCAACTTTGAGAACAAATAAATTCATAATTTGAAAATAAACAGTCTCTAATTTAAAAAAAAGATGAAGTAAATGTGTGCGATTACAATACATTAAGATAAGAAAAGAGACAGAGAATTAATGTGTAGTAACACGAACAGGAGATAGGTGAAGCAAAAAGAAATGGTGAATAAATATAAGGGAGGGGGTTGAGAATGAGGTAAACAAAGAGAAAGAAAGAAAAGAGAGAGAAAGAAAAGAGATATAGACAGAAAAAAGGAAGAAAGAAAACAGAGAAAGAAAAAAAGGCAGAGAGAGAAAAGAGAGAAAAAGAGAAAGAGAAAGAATGAGAGTAAGAACAGAAGAAAGAAAGAAAAAAAAGAACGGTGAAAAATAGAAATGCACATACAGAAACAGAAAGAGAGAGAGAGAAAGAGAGAGAGAGTGTGTGTGTGAGAGAGAGAGAGAGGGGTAGAGTGTAGAAAGCGTGTACTGTGGTAAATTCGGGTGATGGAGGGTGGGTTGAGTGTAAAGAGAGCGAAGAACGAGATGCGAAAGTGGAGGACTTGACTACCATGCGTGTGACGACTAACTACGCGTTTAAAGACAAACAAGAAAAAGAGAAAGAAGGAAGGAGGAAGAGAAAATGCTTGGATGTGTGTCTCGGAGAATAATAAGAATAGTAAAGGCGGTGTGATGGGACGACAGCTCTGACCAACCAGTGCAAACAGTCATGTTCAGCTTGTTGTGACTGTCTGGACGACAGCCGCGCTATTTTTTTTTACAGTTTTAATTTTTTATATTTCAAGACTGATACACTTGCTCAAACAACACGTCCATTTACTGCGTCTCTCTATATATTCATTCATTTTTTTTTATTAAGCCGGGAATTTAACAATGCAAGTGGATATTATTATCAGAATGGGAAGTATTTATCATTATGTATACTGCGATGTGCTACACAACCCCCAAGACAGAGCTTGTTAAGCGAAAACAGATGGTTTACTTTTTTCCAAAATATGGAATAGGCATGCCTTTAAAGAGTGTGTCGATATATAATTTTAAAATTTGGATAAACACATAACAACCCTCCACATAAAAAACACAAAAACAAAACAAAGAAGGGCCTTTTATTGTCATTAAACAGACACAATCACGATCCACCTTTTTACATACCGCAGACAAATTTTAGTGTAGTCGGCGTTTATTTCTTAGCATATTTCAACACAGACTGCGGTGATCATTTTAAAATAGGAGAGAATTATTATTTTTTTTTTATAATGTCGTTTTTGTGTCATCTTTTGAATGTACTGTTCTTACTAATACCATTTTGGGACTATTTACCTTTGGATGGAAAAGCAGGTAATAATTTTTTTTTCAATTTGTAACTGTTTCGATTCGTTGCCTGTATTGCATGTCAAGTTTACAAATTCCACAACCGAAAAAAATTGTTTACCAATCTGTTTTCTTTTCTTTTTTTTTATAATCCTATATTTCCATATTAAGGTTTGCGCAGTGATGTTAAAGGCACGTAATGAATTCAATGGAAAATAGAATGAGAAAAATGTAAAGCAATTTTTCACCATATTTTGATTAAATAAAAAAAAATGCAACCTGAAAGTTTCAAGGCACCTAGTGTCAATACATTTTTATCACTATATGCAAAAGTTACCGACTGTCGAATAACCAGATAATAAAGGAAATTTATAAAGGTTTTTTAGTTTCTTTTTTTATGAGATAACGACAACCGGTGTTTTTTTTTTTTTTTTTTTTTTTTTTTTTTAAAAAAGCGGAGAGATTTATTTATCTAAGCCAGAAAGGATGTCATAATATAAATTGTTTGACAGTCGAGCTTCCTTACAATAAGATGAGAGTTAGTATTTTA
Organism: Acanthosepion esculentum; assembly: GCA_964036315.1. Lineage (NCBI taxonomy): Eukaryota > Metazoa > Mollusca > Cephalopoda > Sepiida > Sepiidae > Acanthosepion > Acanthosepion esculentum. The sequence goes on along the minus strand of OZ038483.1, from coordinate 96,368,945 downwards.
TTTTACTAAAATAAAACACTAACAGTAACACTCATTGTAAGGAAGCTATTTTATTAAGAGATAAAATAGGCAAACAATGATAAATAAAATATATTTCACCGCAAAGAAAGACATTTTGAAAAAGAAAGTAAAACACTAAATAGACTTTTCTACGGGTGCTATCATCATTTATGACCCCTAATGAACTAAAAAAATAAAAATAAAAATATATAATATTTTGGGAATTGTATGTAATATACTCCAGCTACGTTCATTTCGCGGGTCTTGGAATAAACGCTACTACTATTTAGGATGACAAAATCTACATCCTAAACAGATAAACATGAAAAGAAATTAATAGCAAGTAACAACCACCTCTTGAAAATGGCTAAAGAATTGGCCGAAAGCGCCCAGGACAACAAACACGACGGACAGTTTTTACAATCCCTTATCCCCACCAAACGGAAAAATGCAAGGGTATTAGAAAATCTAAATAAAAATTAATTAAATTTTCCTTGTCTGTCATATTCAGGGAAACATGTTTGTAAGAAAGGTTGCTACCCAAATATACATCATGATGTTGTGTGTGTGTGTATATATATATATGTTGTATAGCATATATTTTTTATTACTGAAACGTTATTTTTAGTGGATACCCATGTTTGAGTAGACGCTTTGTACGGCCAGTTCTATGTCCATTTGTACTGAAACAACACACACACACACACACACACACACACACACACACACACACACACACTTATATATATATATATATATATTTATATATATATATATATATAGTAGCGTTGTACCGATTAATTGTGTAATAATCGATAATCTTGATTTACCAATATTTACCGATTAATCGGTTTTCATATTCAGTCCTGCATGATTATTAAATCACAGCAATTTTCAAACGTAGCTGAAGAACTGTCAGAATTATCGTTTTCATCTAGCATAGTTTATTTTATAAATTATTTTATGTCTAAGATTAGAGTACATAAAATAAATTTCAATAATAGTTTTTCATTAAATTATTTTTGCCAATCTTGATTGAGAATAATTAAATTAGCTGGAATCACTGGTTTCCAACTGATTAAATCTTACCTTATATTGTATATTTGTATAACAATCCTTCTCTTATACATGTTTTGTTAAATATGACGGACAAGGAATAATTTGTGAAAATTTTTTTTTGAAATTGAATTAAAAAATTACAAAATATGCAATATATATACATACATATTTTTATTACTTAAACGTCACTTTTAGATTTTTTAAGTCATAAAAACATGTCAGATTAATAAATAAAATCTATTAATTCTCTAGATACATACATATAATTTTATATAACATATATATATATATATATATATATATATATATATATATATATATATATAGGAAATGGATTAAATCCGACAGTTTTTTTTAATTAATTTGTTTAAACATTATTTTTTTAATTTTAAATGGATACTGAAATTTCAGTAGATTCTCTGTTTTTATTTATTTATTTAATAAATAGTATATTTATTTATTTACATCTACCGGCCTGAATATTTGAGAAATCTTGTTAGAAAAAGAATAACGCACATTTTCTAAGATTTCTCGAATATTCAGGCTGGGAGATGTAAATAAATACATACTGTTTAGTGTTTAATAAACAAATAAAAACAGAGCATCTACTGAAATATGAAAATCTGAGTATCTTAAAAAAGAACGTTTAAACAAATAAATTAAATATTTATTTATATAATTAATGATCTGACTGATGTGTTATTAATTATCGATGCAAACTCAAAATTCCACTGTTAATAAGCATTTCTAGAGAAGAGATTTTTTAAAAATGAAGATGATAATTCAGTGATGTGTGCTTTCGAGCAAGAGACCTCGATATATTTGTTTCAATGCGAACAGGAAATAATAAGAAATCTTTTATATGTTTAGCAAAAATTCCATTCTCTTTTGTTTCTTTTCTTTATTTTATTTTATTTTATTTTTTTTAAAGTATTTCCGACATTTTGTTTCAATCGATTTTTATTTACTATTAAGAAACATTTTGGCTTCTCGGTGCAGCGTTACAACACCGAACTGTAAAACGTAGCCTCTTCTCTTTTTGTTTCTATGGAAACGTCATCTTTTTTTTGATTTTTTTGTCTTTCCTTTCCAGTATGGTGTTCCACTCTTTTCTATTGGCAACTCCTGCTCAATGCTTTTTCAATTTCTTTACTACATATTTCCATCCCGTAATAATAATCCCTTCGCTAATGCATGTGTGATTTGCGACTAACAAATCCGCGTTTGAATGCGCCTGTCGAAATAAATCATTCTCACAAGGCGTGCGAATATGTAGCAGGCATGTCTATCTATCTATCTATCTATCTATCTATCTATCTATCTATCTATCTATCTATCTGTCTCAGCTTGTTCCTATCTATTTGTCTATCTATCTTAGTCTGTTCTTATCTATCCATCTAAGACAATTCATATATCTCTCTGTCTACACACACACATGCACACACACAAACACGCACACGCCCATTCGTATCTGTTTCAGCCTATTAACATCTATCGATCTGTCTGCCTGGATAAACCGAGAGACTGGCGTCAAGGCAGACGGAAATACTTGCAGTCAAGGTAATAATATATGTTTAAGATATGTGTAAATATACAATTTCAGCATGGCCCGGCGTTGCCCGTGCTTGATTCAAAAATCGTACGACTCATACAGCAATCGCTATCACTTGACTTAAAATATTTTTGCCCTTCCTTGCCTTTAAAGGAGTGCCCTTTGCCGTGCTGATGTTGCTACATGCCTTACTTCTTGCCTATCTCACACTGCGAATTTTTTCTAAGCTCTATACTAAACATTAAATCTGTTACGAAAAAAGAACTAAACAAAATGAACACAAAACGGTCAGCTTTAAAAAAGGACTCGTAACTGGAAAAACCGAATGAAAAAAGAATGTTAACAACAAATACTTTTTCACACCCAACCCAGTTCTGCGGAATCAGAATCAATGTTGAGTTTAAGCAAGTGCCATGCAGATTTAAATTTTTCCCACTTGTGACGAATGCAGCTATCGATTTTTTTGCATGCTAGCATGCTAGTTAACATTCGTGTCAGTCAGCTGTTGGCTCTCACGCTGGCCAATAGAATCTTCTTGCCTATTCGTGGCAGCCAGCTATAGGCTCTCACTCTGGCCAGTAGAAAATGGTTGCAAACTACATGAAAACTGCCGTAGAAGCATGAAAAAATCGATTATTTCCACTATCGATGGGAGTTGGGAAATGCAAAGTGGGTCTTGGCCTTTCCACTAACTTGGAGCAGGTGCATGTAAATTTTGGTGCAAATCCATCGAAAATTGCGGCCGTGCATTCGTTACACACACACACACACACACACACACACACACACACACACACACACACACACACACACACACATCCTGCCTTTTATATATATATATATATATATATATATATATATATATATGTGTGTGTGTGTGTGTGTGTGTGTCTGTGTGTGTAAAAGTATGCAAATGTTATAATTTGTTTAGGTACCTCCAACAATTCGCTAAAAAATCAGTATAGCATAATGATAACAGGTCCGAAACTTAATAAAAACCAAGTATCATCATTAAAATATTTATGTTATTATTAAGAGGAAAGAACAGAGTATTTTTTAAATATTTAAAAAAAATGTTCTTCTTTCTAACACGTTTTAAATTTGGGTAAAATATCTCGTTTTTTTTTTTTGTTAAAACCGTACGACTTGTGGCCATCGCCATTTTTAGTGTAGCAGTTTCGGGGGAAAACCCATTAATTTTGAAATTATTGCAAAAATCAAATAATTCTCTAATTTAAAAGAAACTTTCAGGACTTATTAAAAAATGAATGAATTTATTTTTGAAATTTTTATTTTTAGAAAATCATAGTAAAAATATTTTTTTTTTACATCTGTTATCCCCCCATAAATTAGTTTAATGAAATTTTATAGAATTTCAAAGATTTCGCAAACTTTTTTTTTATAAGCAGGACTTGTTGGAGAAGTTAAATAATCAATTTTTTGTTCCCAGCTAATGGCAACTTTTTTAAAAATCTGCTCCAAATCGTAAAATAAAAACCGCACTAAACTATCTAATTATCAAATTAGATAGGCTTTTATAAATAACATACATTAAGGACATTATTATCTGAAGAAAATTTTTTTTTTGATGAACAAAAATTTACAAAAATTGTTTGCATTTTTCTTTTCATTTTTTTCTTTAATTTTAAAAAATGTTTTAAAATTCTTTCATGCAGCGCATTGGGTCGGTTATTAAGTTTTTAAGTGAAGACTAAATTTACTAAGCGAAAATTAAAAGCTTAATACAAATAATGCTACCAAAACTTTTTACAATAATTAAAAAGATTTTTTCTAGTGCGTCAAAATGTTATATTTTTTTGTTTGTATGATATCTCATAAGTGACATTATGGTTGAAAGGTTACGTATTTCAAAGCTTGTCTCCTCCTTGTCTCCAAAGTCCCTTGACATATAAAGGTCCTATCTCACTCTCAGTTATTAAATTAAAAATTAAATTGAGATAATAAAATTATCTCATTTATCAATTTAAATAATTAATAACTCAGTGAGATATTTTAATTATTAATATAATAATAATTTTATTAGTTATTATCGCAGTTATTAAATTAAAAATATAATAATTTAATATTAATAATTAATAAATTAGTTATCTTAGCTATTAAATAATGAAAGAGATAGAAGTAAGTAAATAATGTAAGAAATCTTTATAGTATTTTAAATTATTATAAGAAACGAAAAAAACAAACCGTTATGTCACTTTTGATGCACCGTACTAAACCTGTCAACACATTCAGTCATCAAATTATCGATCGAGACGTGAAAATAACAAGACCCCGAGGTCAAGAAATGTTTGTCCAGAAAATTTTATGCTATAAGTGATTTTTGTTTCAGAACAGATTAATTTAACTTTAAATTTGCTAATTTTATGAAAGTAACCTTTCAGAAATGTATATCATATTTTAGCGGGAATTTTAAAACTGAAAAATAAGTTCGTTTACATTTCACTAAAAAAAGTTAAAAATGGGCGTTTCGATTGTTTTTTTTTGTTGTTTTTTTTGGGAAGCATCGAATAAAAATCATTCAAATTTCTATTTGAAATACTCCACAATATTTTTTTCTGGAATTAGAAAAAATGTAACCCTTTGGCTTTCAATTAAAGCGGTTCGAAAGCTTCTAAAAGGATTTTTCCTTTATGAAAAATACATTTAAACCGTAGATATACCGAATTGTTGGAACATACTACAAATTATTATTGGTATGTTTGGATTTCTGTGAAAACTAGCACCTATACGCCCTCAGACATACAAAGACGAGGATCTAAATATTTTTTATGAGTGCATTTTTTGCACGTGCCTTCCATCTTATCCATGGGTACACATGCATATTGCAGTCAGTAGTATAGGCACAACTCGTTTTCTTGCGCTTCTCAGATATTGCTATTTGTGTTTTTCGAGGTATTCACATTTTTTTAAGAATGCTATTGAACATTTAATAAACTAGGTGTAGGTATAGCTTTTATATGCGCTTTGAAAATAAGAGAAATGACTCGTTTTATTGCGATTTTCACTTTATTGCGATATTCGCTTTTAATATGTTTGTCTGGAACTGAACCAGCAATATTTTCAAGGAACGCCTGAAGAGATACTACTAAAATCGGTAGCTCGAAAGACTTTCTAAAGCAGAGCATAGCATGATGAAAAAGGATCCAAACTTGATAAAAACCAAGTTTTATCGTGAAAATGTTTATGATATAGGAAAGACCAAAGCATTTTTTGATTATTTTATAAAAATTTTGAATCCTTTCTAACATGTTCGAAATGTTTGTTAAAAATCTTGTTTTTCTTGCGTCAGCAGATGGGCCATAGATTGATATGGGACATTTAGCGTCCTTTTAGCAGTAAAAACATTGTTCTGAAAATTCTTGCAAAAATCAAATAATTATCATTAGATTTTCAGGACTGACATGAGGTAGAAAGTGTATTTTGAATCCATTGCTAAGTCTGCAGCTAGGAAATTTGGTTCACTGAGTCGTGCTGGACAATTTTTCTCGTCAGAATCTATCTTACATATTTATAGGTCTACTATTCGTCCTTACTTTGAATATTGCTTCCACGTCTGGTCTGGTGCTCCTTCTATATATTTAGAGATTCTTGATAAAGCCCAAAAAAGAATCTGCAATATTATTCATCATGACCTGGCATCTCGGCTTCATCCACTTTCCCACCGCCGTAACGTAGGTTATCTGTGCCTTTTCTATAAATACTTTCATGATAGTTGTTCTGATGAACTTTCCTCTATGGTACGTAGACTTTATGAATTTACGCGAAGTTTTAGATTGGCGGCAAGGTCTCATCTTTTTATAGTTGAAATGGCTTGATGTAACCGTGAGTTCTATGCCAGCAGCTTCTATTGCTCTTCTTAATTTCTCCTCTTATCTGCTCCAACTTCAATTAGTAACCCTCTACCTTGAGTGTTTCTTGGGCTTTGTATCGGTTGGGAAATTCAATCAGTAGCGGTTAAATGAAATCCTGACCACTGATTTCTTTCTGCTTATTTATCATAAAATCATCGTTATTGCTTTCCAATACTAACATTGTTACCAATATATATAACAAAGAAGAAGCTGCTGGCATAGAACTCACTGTTACATCAAGCCATTTCAACTATAAAAAGATGAAACCTTGCCGCCAATCTAAAACTTCGCGTAAATTCATAAAGTCTACGTACCATAGAGGAAAGTTCATATATATATATATATATATATATATATATATATATATATATATATATATATATACACTCACACACACACACATAGACAGGCCATCTCAATAAAAAGGATTGCGTCAATTTCTAACCACTGACAATCCCCTCTCTTTTTGAGTTTCAATGATAAAATCCAAAGAAGAATTTGCGATGTTACTGGTCTTGACGTTGCATCTCAGCTCCAGTCATTTCCCCAGCGCCGTAATGTAACTTTCCTGTGTGATTTCTATAAATAATTTCATAGTAATTGTTCTGATAGACTTCACTCTAAGGTAAGGAAACTTTATGAACTTAAGCGCAGTAGTCGATTAGCGGCAAAATCTCATCATATTACAGTTGAAATGGCTAATAAGTTCTCTGCTAACAGTTTCTTCTATCGCACTTCTTGCTTGTGGAACTCTCTTCCGGCTTCTTGCTTCCTAGTCAAATTCGATCTTCAAAAATTTAAATGCAATGTCAATCGTTATCTTCTGTCTTAATTCTTTTTCTTTTACTGTTTTTCCCTCTTGATTGTATATTTTTCTCATATTCTCAAATACTCAGTAACTTCTTGCATCTTACTGGCTTTATTGACTTGCTTGGGGTAAAAATGATTAAAAAAAATTGTATACAATCATCTCTCCTCCCAGCTAGAGTTTAATAGGAGGGCAAACTGGACCTATCTAGCATTGGTTAGTAATCAGTCTAAGAGGAGGGCGACGCTAGGAAATGAAGAACTCTAAATGAAAAACCGGTTGGTTTTGGAGATAGAAACTCCAAACCGTAAAAACCTACTCGCTACAGAGGCCACAGCAGCAACGCTTATTCTCCAAAGGGGAGTCAACCGGACCTACATACATAGATCCATAAATACTTATGTACATACATCGTCATGATGTGATCCTCTGAATAAGTAGAAGGTCTCAAGTAGAGTCGACCGTCAGATTTGAATCCACTTCACTATAAAAATTAATGTGCGTACACGACTTCGTGTTTGACTCGAACATAAATTAGGTGCGCCCGTGTACGTAATTAGATTCTGTTTCCCGTATACTTACGTACAGTAGGGCACAGAAGTATATAAGTGTTGTAATTATACCGGTTGGTTTAAGTTTGTCTCCGGGAGACAATATCATTCTGATGCAAACCTTGTGACGTGAACTTGTACCAACCCTGTTTGTACGAACAATAAAAAAAAAGTATATGAGCCTCTTTGATGTCTTTTACAAACCTCTTGGTTATTGCAAATTTTATAAGTAAATGTAGCTATATTTTGGGCATGGGTCATTAAACGGGGTCCAAGAGACGCCCTAGGGGTCGGTGAGGAGTTCCAGGGTGTCGAGGATAGTCAAGGGGTCGATTGGGGTTCGGTGTGGGAATGACACTGAACTAAATTTTAGCTAGTATATTTGTATGTTTTATTCTTCGGTGCAGATGAAAGAAAGACACTGAGCTTGACAATCAACAGAATCAAAAGGCTTAGTTACATCTGTCCAACTTATTTTGATGAGACTTATTTAAAGCTACATTGAACATTGCTCGCTCTTTTTTAATTGTTCCAAGTTGATTTTCAGATAATAATCCCTTTTCTTCAACGTCTAACTGTAAAATAGAGTTTATGATAATGAAGGTCATTTGGCCTGATTGGTATGACTGCATCAAGTATGATGCAATATTAGTTCATTTAATTACTACAGTTTTGCGCAGTTTTTAATATATTATTTGCTTGATTCATTGGGGTTATTTAATATATTTTCTTATGTATATTTTTGGGGAAAAATTCTGAACCTGATGAAGCTGGGCGGGTTAGATGAAATTTTGAACTTGATCCAAATTTCTTAAATTTTAATACATTTTAGTTAACATTTTGATTGCCAACATCAGTTCAATTTTAAGGTTCAAAGATATTTTAAATGGGATAGGAATAGAAACAAAAGGATGTCTGGTCGAAAATGTTTGACGACCTCTGGTTTAGGCGCTTAATAATGCCGTGTGCCATTCATTGCAATAGAAATATAAACCCACCCGCCTGGAACAACCTCTCGAAATATAAACTGGGTCAAACTTTCTTCTACTCTGTTTAATGTCAAAACCCATCAGGATCATGTCTCTTCACGGTTTCCTTTTCTTTGAATTGCTATAATTTCTGGGCAAGATAGGAAAGTGGTTTCATGTTGCTTTCTCCATATACATTTTTCAAAAATTCAGATACAGATACAGTGTAACCCGGATATTGTCGGGACCGGAGAAGAAGTCTCTTATATCCGGGTTTGGTCTACAGTGTAACCCGGGTATAAGAGAAACCCGGATATAAGAGAAACCCGGATATAAGATACTTCTTCTCCGGTCCCGACAACTCTCTTATATCCGGGTTGCACTGTATTTTGTTTAGGTAAGTATGGCTCTAATTTGGGACCAGAGAAAATCTCTTATATCCGAGTTTCTCTTATATCCGGGTCTCTTATATCCGGGTTACACTGTATATTATTCTAAAATGATTCTCACTGAAGGCCTAGTCTATCTTTACAGTTAACCCACAGCTATTTTTTTTAGATTTTGGGTAGGAGATGAAAATGGATTTTAGTCTTTCCCAAGAATTCGTGCCGGAAATTGAACTTGGTTCGCAGATTTTCTCTTTTCGCGCCTTTTTCTATCCGCACATATACACTTATAATACAGCCCTTTTTTTTTATAAGGCCTTTTTGCTGTTGATTTTACTTAGCGGCATATCAACACCTCTATGGGTTATTTAATGCCGAAATCTAAATATTTTGAACTCAGATTTATGGCTTATATAGATAAAATGTATTTTGCTATAAAATACATATTATTAGTCATTTTGCTATAAAATAGGTATTATTTAGATTATTTACATTGTTCGGACTGTTGTCTTCATCTTTGTTGCCATATTCACGACGTTTCGGCCGTTGTACGCTCCGGCCTTCTTCAGGTGATTGGAATTTCGAACTGAACCTTATATTTCGTCCACCGGGATATATTGTTCTAGTTCCACGTGCCATGCCTCTTCTAGATGTCTCAGTTATGTCCCTTTAACTCAACCCTCCAAGTTTTTGTTCACCACAAGAGGACTCATTCCTCACAAACAGGAGAAACCAGTCATGGCTGTCAGACAATTTCTGTGGCTACATCCTCTTTTATATCTGGTCACCTAACTTCCCAGACTGCAAACTCCTTGATTATTATGTGTGGTGCGCAGTTGAATGAGAGACCAACAAAACACTTTGTGACAACAATGATGAACTGAAGACAAGGATTATGGCAGCATTCACTAACTTAAACAAGGAGACCACACAGAAGAGGTAGGGGAGATTTTGGAGTCATGGCTGAAGCCAATGGCGTTTTTATTGAATAAATTTACTCTTTAGTATTTTTGTGTAATTTTGGTAAATATATCTGTTAAAATGAGAATTTAAAAAATGACAATTCATCGGACCCTGTATAGTTATGTATATTCCGTAAAATAAAGATATTTTTGCATCTCTTTTGATTTCGAGGCATGCGTGTGAATGTGTCTATGTGATTTGGGTTCAACACTACAACATATGGACTCAATTGGCTGTAACTGTATATACAATCACATAATTGTTGAAAAGATGGTGAAAAAAAAACTTAAAATACATTTAATTTATTAATGTATGCCTTAAAAATGAAGATACGAAGATACAAATCGATAAGGCGTGTATATTATTTATTGATTAATTGATAAAATGCAAGTAAATACGTTGAAATGGACACAGTCATACACACTAGCTTACACACACACACACACACACACACACACATATATATATATATATATATATATATATATATATATTATGACGATTTATATAAATATAATGAGGTAATTAAAGGTTTCCCGATCACCGAAATTGATACATTGCAGTATTATTTTATCTGATGTTCGCTCGGATTCCAGTACTTGTTATCAATTAGTTTCCTCATCAGTCTCTCTCTCTCTCTCTCTTTCTCTCTCTATCTCTCACTCACTCACCCCCTCACTCACTCACTCACTCACTCGGTCTGTCTGTCTATCTCATTCAAGTCATTATCGATCAGTCAATCTATCTCATTCTAATCATATCTATCTATTTAGCTAGCAATTTTTAAACTATGTCTGTGCAGAAAGAACCATTTTGAGATGAGCAGTCCACGAAAACCAACATCCTTCGAAAACACCAGAAGACAAATAGAAGAAACGAAGAGAGCTCAAAGAAAAGCCAGAGCACTCCATCCCCTGAACCCTCCTAACCAACTATGCATTGGTCGTCTCCTCAGATCCAACATAAGACTCACTTCATACAGAAAGAAATGTCGATGAGCATCCCAGTACTCGGCAACGACAGAGTCTGTTTCATGCCAAAAGGAGGTCGTGGTTGAAGCATCTTTTCTGGGCGGTCTCCTTGTTTAAATTAGTGAATACTGCCATAATCCTTGTTTTCAGTTTATCTTTGGTGTTACAAGGAGTTTTGTTGGTTTCTCGCTCAACTGCGGCCCACGCATAATAATCAAGGGGATCGCAGTTTGGGGAGTTAGGTGGCCAGGGGTGATGTGATCACAGAAATTGTCTGAAGCCATGAATGGATTCGCCTGCTTGTGTGGTATGGTGTAGAGTGCTGTTGTTACACATAGGGTCTTCAAGCAACCACCCTCATGACTAGTGAACCATTACCTCCTCGAGGCACCTGATGTAGGCGTCCGTGTTGAGTCTTAAGCCCTCAGCAACTAATTCGAGAGTTTTTTTTCTCATGTGAATGATCAGAGTTAGCTTTCCGAACTGCCGTACCTTCGTAATCACCATTAGGCTCATCCAACTCTTTGATGTGGACTGGATATATCATTCAACACTTTCTGAATCGTCTGCATTGTCCTCAGATTACCACCCAAACAAACACTCTGGAATGTTTATATTAGAGCAGTAAAGCATGCCGTTTCTAAATCTCTGGCGGAGTGAATTGCATTATGGCCCTCTTTTTGTTACAGACGGTCCCCAACTAACCCTATTATACTATGCAGTCGACAAAAAAAAAACAAAACACACAAACAAAGCGCATGCATGAAATTTTAAATATTAAATGGCGACAATTTACCCATCGTACCCAGTATATATATATAATATATATATATATATATATATATATATATATATATATATATATATATATATATATATATGAAGAAATATAGTCTTAAAGTGTGCTATATTTATGGGATAAAGTGCTCAATATCAGAGATAGAGCGTGTGTAACGATTGCACTAGCATGAAACAGACTGTCGCCTCTAAGTGCTGACTTCCATGTCCACTTTTATATATATATATATATATGTGTGTGTGTGTAGAAAGAGAGAGAGAGAGAGAGAGAGAGAGAGAGAGAAAGAGAGAGAGAGAGTGATTACTCTTTTTTGAATATTTATTCAAATTGGCAATGGCAATGGCAGGAAACAGATAAAATGTCTACTTGTTTAAAGCAATTTCTACTATAGTCACGTAAAAAACACGAGAGCTTGAAACTTAAACAGCGACTCGTGGTCTGCCTTGTTTTTTGCTCTATCTGGATAGTCTGGACGGTGAGCAGTGTTATTTACGAGTATGTTTTTGCCTTTTTCTTCTTTCTTAGTTTGCGATTTGTCTAATGTTTTTCTTTTGTTTTGTTTTTTTAGCTCTTTTGGTAAGTGGTCTGTCGCACGTATGTGTGTGTGTGCGTGTGTGCGTGTGTGTGTATACATGCGTGTGTATTAGTCAAGTACATTCCTTTTTGGAAAATATGACCGCAGCAACTCCGCAGTACATGTTGCTTATACGAAGTTAATTGTTATCCCCATACCCAATCAGGTTTGAATTCAGTTTCTCGCCTAGCTTGGTTGCCAATCAAAGCTACAGGGTTCAGTCTGTCTTACTATTAACACGTAGCAGGTTTGGGGGGGGTAGAGGAGATGGATTCATAACGTTTCTCAAGAGTATGTGTTCAATAGCGAAGATACCGTCCTCGGCTGGAATTTGAACACAAAACGTCAATCAATGTATGTAAGTATATGGTGATTTTCTAAATGATGTGACATAAGGCCAAAAGTATATAGCACCCAATGAGGATCGAACTCAGTTGTAATTGTTCCAGCGAAACAAACTTACTAACCATTACACCACGCCGACGTAACCCGGTGTAAGTGAATATTATATAGACATAGGTAAGTGTAGACCTATTTAACAAATAATTCACATATAAAATACGACATTTTGCACGCAATGCATATCTATTTAATAATTTTGTTTTACTATTGTATATATACTGTAATGGATATTGGCTCGGAGTGAGAACTTGGAGAGCCGAGTTCGAATTCCAGTCGAGTTCGTTATATTCACTTACGAACAAATACCCCTGGGAAAGGTGTGAATCCATCTCTTCTCCTCCCAGCTATGGGTTGAATAGCAGGACAGACTGGGTTCTTTAGTTTACCGTCAAAAATGGCAACCTACTGCGGGAAAGTTCTTCTGCCTCGTCAGTCATATATCGAAAGATACATGATCACCCAAGTATGCATCACGTGTGGCACTGACTGATCGTTTACTCAATACAAGGTCCGAAAGCCACTCAAGGATGTATGACAAGGATGCGTCTTCTCACCAGAATTTCCAAACTATACTGTGAGACATTTCTAAGAGATTTGGAAGTCCTACCAAGATTTATTATTGGTGGGAACAATCTTAACAGCATAATATATGCAGACGACACAGTGTTGGTAGCAGACACAGAAAGGTAACAAAAAGAATTCTTACAGAAAGTAGTGGAAGAAAGCCAGAAAAAAGGGCTAAACATCAGTTACAAGAAGACTGAATGCATAGCTGTCAAGAAAAGGAATACTCCGGCATACAAATTACAGATTGGAGATACTGAAATAAGACAGGTGTAACAATCTAGATATCTGGGAAGCGTATTAACAGAGGACGGAAAGTGCGACACTGAAATCCGAAGGCGCATTGGGATAGCGAAAGATGCCTTCCAAAAGCTGAGCAAAGTATTAAGAAAAAGAGAATTTCGTTAGAAACAAAGAAATGAGTACTGAAGTGGTGTCAGTTCACCTCTATGGCAGTGAATGCATGGCAATCTTCTCAAGGGTGAAGAAGAGACTTGAAGCAACAGAAATGCGGTTCTAAAGAAGGGCGATGAGAATATCATGGGTTGAACACGTGAACAACGACGAAGTTCTAGAAAGAATATCAACAAAAAGGACATATACTTAATACCAGGAAGTGACAGTTATAATTTCTGGGGCACATACGGAGGAAAGAGGGCTTGGAAAATCTGATACTCACAGGACAGATTGAAGGTAAGAGAGCCAGAGAAAAGCAACGCAAAACCTACCTGGAGAGTTTGAGCGGATGGGCGGTGGGACACTGAGAGAGATGACAAAAAGACAAAGGTGATTAAGCGCTACAAAGCAAAGGAAATTGTGGAGAGCCATGGTCACCAACGCCCCTAAGGAACACGGCACATACAAGAAGTGGCGATTATGAAGAGATGTAGGTTAGATAACAGTTGATCGTGAAGATGTTAAGATTGTAGTGGTCAGAGAAGCGACCGATTGGGAGTTTGTTCTACAAAGTAGCAATTATTGCTAGAAGCTGTCCACATGTAACTTCCTCCTTACCAATGGAATATGAATGGTATTGGGAGGATAAGTATTCCACACTGTGTTGTGATATTAGAATAAGTGGGGTAATAATAAAAGTGATAAAAACAAAAGCATAGGGTAACTGAATAAGATCGGCTAGACTACATGCCAGGGCATGGATAAAAAATAAGAATTAATTTCATAAAATTTAAAGTGGAAATATGGAATTATATAGGCGCACATCTCATAGGTAAAAATCCGTGGTAAGTAATTCAAGTGAATCCTAGTCATATAAAATATTAAAACTGATCCACAGAAGAGAGCTCAATATATTTATATTTTTTTATCTAACTCCTTGGTGTTGACAAGCCCGTTCTGGGCGAAATGGCCATATATCATATAATGTATTGAATTTTATCTACTTGTAATATATATATATATATGTGGTTTAGAAAAAAAAGCAACACTGATGATGACACTGTGCCAGTGTCGAAAGTACTCGGAATAAATGAATATATATCAACACGATAATTTTCTCTCTTCCTTTAATAACCAAAAAGCCTGTCGGTGAATATGAAAGAATCCAACTGAAAATAAGTAGACAAAACGTGACTAAATAATCCAATGAATCATTATCTATCTATCTATCTATCTATCTATCTATCTATCTCTCTCTCTCTCTCTCTCTCTATATATATATATATATATATGTATTTATTTATTAACCTTATGAAGTACGATAGACAGAATAGACAAATAAGATTACTTGAAATTAACCAGCATCAAAAAATGCTTTGGATATGTAATTATATCTTCGTTCCCACGTTAGGAATATTCCGCCCTGAGATAATACTGAACATCTATGTCGCATTTGCTTGTTTGTTGCGGAAACTCATGATAGAGCTTAGAAAATAGTTACTTAAAGAAGAGGGCCATGCTCGAAAGCAAGTAGACAGACATCATATATATGACATGAACATCCATAACTATAATAAAGGTTAAAAAGTATGAGAAAACGGTTTAAATTCATAACCTCATGTTATTTCCCAAACTAAAATAATTTAAATAATAATTTGCATTAAAAAAACAAAAACAAAAACATTCAAGCGCATCACTTACTCACTTTCGATTATTAGACATTGAATTGTATCACATGGTGTCAATCATAGCTTGCCGAGTGGTTAGAACGTTCGCTTTCTGACCATAAGACCCGGGTTCGGTGTTCGAATCTCACCATGATCGATTTGTCAGGAAGGAGACTTCCTGATGTCTGAAAAACGGGTTGACTCAAGCTTTGTGAGTGAAATTGGGTAGACGGAATACTTTGGCTATCTTGGGCTATCTGTGCTGGCACGAAGTCACAAGTCATCGTGACCGAGGGTTTGAGTGTGCTGGTGCTGTTCAGATTATTGATCATTCTAGATAACACGCTCTCTCACAGAAACTGTGACTATGGTCTGCTCAGCATAGTTGCAGTATAAACCACAGCTTGGCTCTGTGGGTGTTGAACAAACAGAAATGTGCCTGAGCGAGAGTCTGCAATAGGGATTGGCTACCCGCCCTAGTAGACGGGTATCATTGAATACGAGTGTCGAGCTATTATATATATATATATATATATATATATATATATATATATATATATATATACTATGTAGGACATGACCAGTTTTATTACAGTGAAAATCATTATATATTTTTTTAATCATTTCACCCCAAGTAAGGCGATAATGCTACTAGGACGCAGGGGTTTACGGGAAGTGAAAAATAGTGAGAAGACTTTAATGAGGAGAAATGAGGAAAAGGACAATAAAAGAACAGGGTTCAGGAAGACAGAAGATGGCGATTGACGTTGTATTTAAGCCTTTGAACATTGTGGTTGGCGTGGAAGGGAGTTCCACAGTTGGGAAGCGATAGAAAAGAAACTGTTAGAAGAGAAGTGATGGTTGGATCTATCTAGTTCAACAGTAAAACGATGAGACCTTAAATTCATTCAGTCGATGCACTAAGCAGAACAGCTCATCAGAACAATTATATATATATATGTATATATATATATATATATATATATATATATATATATATATATATATATATATATATATAAATTGGAATCAAATTTAGATCAAATATGGATTAGAAATTCAAAAAATGATAGGAAAAGGAACACGTAGGAAATGTTTATTAATTCCATTTTTCTATTATATATATATATATATATATATATATATATATATATATATATATATATATATATATATGATTTAGAAAAAAGCAACACCCTGATGATGACACTGTGCCAATGTCGAAAGTACTCGGAATAAATGAATATATATGTAGGAAAATGTTTATTAATTCCATTTTTCTATTATATATATATATATATATATATATATATATATATATATATATATATATATATGAACAAGGATTTGACACCACAGAATATAAACACTGATTTGAAAAATCACGAGAGCATTTTTTTTATTTTCCTAAAGGAATCCTTTTTGCTAACACTTTTTCAAAGGTAACCGTATCTCAGGCTAACATTTTTCGCTATCATGAAGTGGAAAGATTTTATTGAATCAATTGCCCGATCTGCTGCTAGGAAAATTGGTTCACTATATCGTAAGAAACTATTTTTCTCACCCGAATCTAGCTTACATATTTATTAGTCTACCATTGAAAATCCATGCTTTGAATATTACTGCCACCCCTGGTTTTGTGCCCATGGTCTATATTTAGAGAATCTTGATAAAATCCAATTAAGAATCTGCAATGTTATTGGTTCTGACCTGGCATCTCAGCTTCAGTCACTTCATCACCACCGTAATTTAGCTTCACTGTGCCTTTTCTACAAGTACTTTCATGTTAATTGTTCTGATGAACATTCCTCTATGATTGTAAATATTCATTGGGATTTCATTTTTAAATGTTTTTTATTCCCCACAAATTGTACATATGGGAACTAGTTAGGACGTCATAGAGATTTCGAGGTATTATGGTAGCTGTGGCAAGAACGGTAAGAAAGAACGTGTTTTGGTGAAAAGAATACCGTGGTATGTTTGGGTCAGTAATCGTACTTAGCTAAAAACAGAAAAAAAGAAAAGAAAGATTGAAGACCAGCCTTCTCCTATCTCCTCTTTTGGCCTCGTGCCACATTTTTGTATTTTTCAAAATAAATATTACTTTACCTAGACTTTATGAAAGTAATCACAGTACTCGATTGGCAGTTTGGTCCCATCTTTTTACAGTTGAAATGGTAAGAGGTAACCGCCAGTTTCTAACAGTTTCTTTTCTCGCACTTCTCGTTTATGGAACTCTCTCCCGGCTTCTTGCTTCCAGTCAAGTTTGATCTTCAAGAGATATGTTTTAATTTATTTTTCTCTCTTCGTAGGAAGAACATTCGTCTACTAATGTTGTTAAGATTCATGCTAGTAATCATTCCTGTTTTTTTTTTCAAGACTTGACAAAATTTGATCTCAAAGAACAACCCTAAAGCACTACTAAAGATATCTGGCACAGGCTAGAGATTGCCTGTCTCGCAGAGTTCAAACAAATCCTTACTGGATAACCTTCAGTAGATTAATTCTCCAATCAGCGGACTGATAATAATGTGGAAGTTAGATATCCCAATGTTCTATGGTTAGATGTCGTTGAATGCGTGATTTAAATGACTAAATGTTTTCTTCTTTCCCCCCAACTTGACACGTGAAGCCACTCACGCGAATTTGTGTACTTTTTAATGGGTCTTCTTCAGACGTTGTTTGTAGACGCTTTTAAAGACACACGAAAGCATTTTTTTTTTACGAAGCAGGAGGCAAGTTCATGTTTTTGCGGCAAATGGCTGATCGTCATTATTAATTCCACCTTTCATTCATTCATTCATTCTTTCTTTCTTTTTTTCTTTTCACTACTCGCTCTTTTCTTTCCTTGTATTGGTAGCGTTTTTTTCTTCTTAATCTACTATCCCTTTTTTTTTCTATTTCTTTTAATACTGACTTTTTTCTTTCCTTCTATTTATTGGCCGTTTTGCTTCTATCTTTTTATTAGACGCCTATTTCTTTCATTTTCTTTTTCTACTGCCCGTTTTCTTTCTTTCTTTCTTTCTTTCCTTCTTTCTTTCTCTTTTTCGTTCTTTCAAATCGCCATTTATTTTATAGTCGCCTTTTCTTTCTTTTTTCTTTCTTTCCTTTTTCTTTCTTTCTTTCTTTCTTTCTTTCTTTCTTTCTTTCCTTGTTTCTTTTGGGCGCTTTGTTTATTGATTTTCCTCTTTCTTTTTCCAAATTTCACATTTTTCCTTTTCTTTTTGTACTAGTCCTTTTCTTTCTTTCTTTCTTTCTGTCTTTCTTTCTTTCTTTCTTTCTTTATGAATTTTTGTGTCCCCTTCACAAATCTTTTTCCGTTTTCGATTTCCCTTTTCACTACTTTCTCTTTTCTTCCTCTTTGTCCTCATTAAGAAGTTGCATAAATATCTTCTGTCTTTATTACTCATTTTCTTCTTCTTCTTCTTCTTCTTCTTCTTCTTCTTCTTCTTCTTCTCTCTCTCTCTCTCTCTCTCTCTCTCTCTCTCTCTCTCTCTCTCTCTCTCTGACAGTCTAAAACTGTATCGGGAACTTAACACTTCTTTAAGTATTAAGTTCTATGAGAATGCAAAGAATATATACAGGGTGAAACAAAAGTCACACACCAGATGGGTTAATAGTTAGGTCGAAGAGGGCATGTTGAGTGACCACTGTGGTCACCAGACCTCACATCCTTGGATTTTTTTTTCTGCAAGGCCATTTCAAATCAGTTGTTTATCAGACGCGCCCAAGAAATATTGAGGAACTTAAAGAAAGAATTAAATATGAATGCAGTAAAATGACAGAGGAAACTCCCGGATATGTTAATGAATCATGCAGACATAGAATTGAAATGTGTTTTCAAAAAGAAGGAAGACATTTTGAACAACACATATAACAATGAAATAATTAGTAAATAAAATACTTATACTTTTAATAAATTATCTCTATGGTGCACGACATTTGCTTCCCCCTGGATATTATGTGGCATCCGTCAGTCTCGAGAGGCCTTGGATCTGCACCCAAAGAGTTATGCTTCAGCTACTGATGATGGTGCAGCATCTGTTATGGCTGTACAGGGCCACATATGAGTGACTCTCTAGATTGAAATGAATGCCTGAGAACACGCTCCCCTCGGATGTCGCCGTGTTGATCACGCTTCTCCTCGGCAGTAAGCCTTCGTTTCTCTTCTCGTCGCTCCAGTCCTCGGTGTAAATCGTATTTTCACCGTGAGCGATGGTTGGCGACGTTTTCCACCTCTCAATGTCCATATCCATCGCCCACGTTTCCCTTTTGCAGACGTCCTTGAAACGAATGAAGCTGCCATCGTGCCCCCTTGCCGGTAGCCAGTTCTCCGTACAGAAGGACATTCAGAGTCCTCCCATCCGGTATAAGGTGTAAATGTCCAAGCCAGATAAGCCGGCACCTTTAGTAAAGGGCGTATAGGCTGGGTAACTGAGCACGTGCGAAAACTACGGCACTGGTGATATATATATATATATATATATATATATATATATATATATATATATATATATATATATATATATATTTATATATATATATATATATATACAGGACGGATAAATTGTCGTCTAAATTACACAAAAATGAAAATAACGCTGACATCTCATTTTCACAGATATATTTACCAAACTACACAATAATATCTTGAAATAGTAAAGAATAAATTTATTCAATAAATTCGCCATTGGCTTCAACCACGCCCTCCAGAGGACGTCGGAATCTCCTGCACCACTTCTGGGCGGTCTCTTTTTTTAAGTTGGTTATATATATATATATATATATATATATATATATATATATATATAAATGTGGACAATGAAGTCAGCACTAAGAGGTGACAGTTTGTTTCATGCTAAAAGGAGTTCCTGGCTTAAGTATCTCTTCTGGATGGTCTCCTTGTTTATGTTAGTGAATGCTGCAATAATCCCTGCCTTCAGTTCATCTTGGGTGTTACAAGGAGTTTTATTGGTCTTTCGCTCAACTGCGCCCCACACATAATAATTAAGGGGGTTGCAGTCTGGGGAGCTAGGCGGGCAGATATAAGTGGTGATGTGGTCGCAGAAATTGCCTGACAGCCATGACTCGGTTCTCCTGCTTGTATGGAATGGTGCAGAATCCTCTTGCCAGACGTAGGGTTTCCCAGAAGCCACCCTCTTAACCCAGGGAAGCATTGCCTCCTCAAGGTATCTGATATAGGCCTCCGTGTTGAATCTGAGGACCAGTGAAAAGATAAATAGAAGCATAACGTCACCATCCCTAGTGATCACTCTAAACATCTTCATACTCCCCATAAGACTCATACAACCCTTTCTGAATCATCTGCGCTGAACTTAGATTGACACCCAAACACTCGTATTGGAGCTTCCGGTGCGAATGCCAAGCAGTACAGCATGCCGTTTCCAAATTTCTTTCGTGGTGAATTGCGTCATGGTGCTCTTTTTGTCACAGATAGTGCCCAACTGACCCTACTATACTGCGCAGTCGACAAAATCAAAAAACAAAAGACGCGGAAAAATATAAAATGGCGACAATTTACCCATCGCACCCTGTGTGTGTGTGTGTGTGCGCGTGTGTATATATATATATATATGCACACACACACACACACACACACACACAGATATATATATATATATATATATATACATACATGTGTATATGTGTGTGTTTGAGTATTGCTGAAGGCAATGTTTATAGCACCAAGTTCTACACTTAGGATTGTCCCCCGGAACAACAGGCTAGTGGATTATAGCGTTGGTTTGGGAATTTGGTGCATAGAATTGTTCAATCCCTTACACACACTTAGACACAATTCATGTAATAACTAAACAGTACTAAATAAGTACAAGACTAGATATGACATGAACAGCCCATTACCTCGTAAGTTAGATTAAGGTTCAGTTCGAAATGTTTCGCGGATCGACTGACACCTGTTGAAGTGCAGAGAGCCCAACGACCAAACATCGTGATAATAATAACGACATTAATCCAAATTTAAGTAATTTAAATAATGATAATTTCTCACTCACTCATTATATCTCTCTATCTTTAAATAACAATAATTCCTAACCCCAGCAAAGCATAGATATTATTATATTTTGTATTGCTTTCTATATATTTCGCAGCTTTTCGCTTGCTGGTGTCCAAATTCTCTTCTACCTTACGTTTTAAAGCATCTTAATCAAAAACACATGCTCGTCCACTTCTAGGCTCTATTTCAAGGGACAAGTCATTACTCATAAAACACTTAAACGTAGTGGGTGGTACGGTCAGAAATTGTTTTATTCAATTTTTGAGGCCAAGTTGTAAAAGACAATTCAAAATTACCCGAATAATTACGTCATTATAACCTCTGAATCCAAAAGCCCAGACGAATAGTATTGGCAAGGGCAGTTATTTATATATATATATATATATATATATATATATATATATATATATATATATATATATATATATACTAAGAATAAATATACATTTATTCCTATATCGTTCAATGTAACTCAGAGTTTCATGTATCCTCAGGCACATTTTAAAAACTAGCTATTGTAACATGTCAGTATTTATAATCTGATGTTAATAAAATGGAGCAGTCAATTTACTAATAAGAGTATTATGAATTAATAATAATAATAATAATAATAATAATATATATATATATATATATATATATATATATATATATATATATATATAAATAATTGTGTATTTAGGTAGTAATCCCTCTTTTATACATGTTTCGTTAACGATGACTGGAGTTACTGCGATTAAGCGTTTTATTTAATTTTTCTTGTGCTTCTACAAGTGTTTTCTTTTCTGGACACAAAGAATGTAAAAACTGTCCAAATGTTCTGCATTTCTGAGTGCTTTCAGCTATACTTTTAGCCATTATCACGGATGACTTTATTTTTACTTTTAACTGAATATGTGGGTTGTGTTATGTATGTATGTTGAGTTATAGGAATGTTTTATTTTCCAAACAGGGTCAGCACATTATGGGCGTGTTCATAGTTAATTGTTGGTTTTTCTATTTTTTATATTAGGGCTTCCATTATTTTAAATCTTTTTTTACATGTGGATGGGGTTATTATCCTGGCATTTTCTACTAGTATGCTTCGGGTGGAGTCTGGTAGGTTTTTGTACGTGTTTAAATGAGTTCTAATGGAGCCATGATCGAGTAAATGTAACGTAAGTCGTCTCGATAGGGATGTAGTAGTATTGACCGATGTAATTATTTATGAGTTTGGTTTGATCAGGAACACAATTCCTTAAGAGGCATTTGAACACGTAAATAATGTTAGTTCTTTGTAGTTTTAATTTTTAAGGTGTGTTATTTTTTATGATAAGATTAGCTGTTTTAAATTTTTTGTAATAGGTAATTTAATTTTCTTGTTCGGGTTGACTGGGGTTGTGTTTTTCATTATATTTCTAAGTGAAAATTCATCTTGCTTATAGTTGACGTGTATTTGGCTTTTGTAGATGTTAATATTATTTTGTTTTGTATAGTTATTAGTTACTTTGGAAAGAAATCGTCTAATCTGGTGGTCGATAAGGTAGTTAAGAAAACCATTGTTAACTAGTGTCTGTTTTGCATTATTGAGTTCTTTAAGGAAACGTACAGGAGTGGATGATTTCTTGTATGTTCTCGTTAGGAATTTTTTTTCATAACTGTTATTTTATATCTAAGTGGGAATTCACTCTTAAAATTAAGGTGGCAAGAGTTTCTGCTAGTGTTTTTTTTTATAATGAGGTGGTGAAAGTGTTATTACTGTATTCTACGAGATCGTCTAAGAATGGGAGTTTATTTTTTGACTTAGTTCATAGGTAATTTAAGGACAGAGTTTGTTTTTTCAAATCTGGTTTTGAGATTATAAGGATATCGTCTTTGTAGCGGACATATATATTGGTTTTGGGACTTGTTTAAATATCATGTTTTCTACATGGGATATGTAATAATTGGAGAAGCATGGGCAGAACGGATCTCCCATATTAACACCATTAGTTTGGGTGTAAATGTTGCCATTACAAATAAATAAAAACCTTAATCGCAGTACCTTGTCAGTCGTCTTTAACGATATATATATATTTCGGACACTTCCTTAGCTATTATCAAGGGGGCTTTGTTTTGGTGTTGTTAGTTTCTCTTCATACCCCTTGTAAATGGCTAAGGAAGTGGCCGAAAGCGCTTGGGACAATCGACGACATGGACAGTTTTTATACTCGTTCACTCTCAACAAACGGAAAAATGTAAGAACGCAAGAAAAGATAATAAAAATTTTCCTTTTCCGGCATATGTATGCATGTATGTGCGTGTGTATGTGTGTGTGTGTGTGTGCGTGTTTGAATGTGTGTGTTTTATCTTTTAGACCAACGCCGTGTTGTTATTATGGTTTTCGAAACAAGTAACGTCGCATAATTAACTTCTTTTCAGACTAATTACCGCTATGTGGTAATTAGTCTTACTAATTACCACATAGCGGGACGCAGAAGAGATGTCTTCATACTTTTCCTAAGTGTATTTGCACCTAACTGGAATTGGAACTTGGTTCCCCGATTAACAATTTCGAGCCATTATCCATTACACCACCCGCACATCCAATCCTACAGCACCTAATATTCCTAAGCAGTCCAGGTTCTACGTGGTTTAACTTCTGCTATGGTACCAAGACTTTATGAATTTAAGCGCAGTACTAGACTGGCGGCAAGGTCTCATCATTTTACAGTTGAAATGGCGTTCTATGCTAATAAATTTAAATACAATGTCAATCGTTATCTTCTGTCTTCTTAATTCCTGTTCTTTTATTGTTCTTTCTCCTTAATAGTGTTTTTTCTCATATTCTTTAACACTCTTGAGCCTTAGTGGCTTTATTACATTGGTTGGGGTGGAATGATTAAAATAATAAAAAAAAGAGCTTTACTTTGCCTTTTCTATAAATATTTACATCGTAACTGTTCTGTTGTGCATTTCTCTTTGGTAAGTGGACTTTGCGAATTTAAGCGCAGTACTAGATTAGCGGCAAGTTCTCATCATTTTACAGCTGAAATTGCTGCACGTAACCGTAAGTTCTATGCTAACAGTTTCTTCTCTCAATTTCTCGCTCGTGGAACTCGCTTCCGGCTTCTTGCTTCCCAGTCAACTTTTATCTTCAAAAATTTAAATGCACTGTCTATCGTCATCGTCTGTCCCTTTGAATCCTATTCTTTTATTGTATTCTCTCATTAATAATGTTTTTGTTTTCTCAATGTCTTTCACACTCAGCGTCTTAGAGACTTTTTCACCTTACTTGCGGTGAAATGAAGTAGTTTTTATTGGATGCAGTTGCTAGCCCCAAGCCCAACTGGTTTTGAATTCAGATTTCTGGGAGACTGGGAGTTCATTCTGCCCTATTAATTGGAGAAGAAGAAGAGATAGTTGAAATATTTCCAAGGGTATATGTCGAAGCCTCCACTGGAATCTGAACTCGACACACCAATTATAGTATATAAATACCTGCACTGTGTAGACGTAGGTAAGTGAGATCGAATATGCAGTCATACAATCATGCAGGCATATTTAATAAATAATTCACATAAACATATCGATATTCTTTTACACAGTGCATACCTATTTAATAATTTATAAAATTAAAATGAAAATATGGAGGTATATGCGGGAAGGCGCGAACATTCGTGTACGCACACACTCACACACATGGATACGGAGACGTCTGCAGAGGCGTAAAAAAGGACGCACATACACTGAGATAGATCAGAAAATGAAATAACTTCGTGAATACAAAAGCGATAATTATAATTTTACATTTAGAATATTTTCTAGTCGGGTGGTCATATATGAAGAAAAATATCTATCTATCTACCTACCTAACTGCCTCCCTACCTCAGTCTCTTCCTTCCTTCCTTCCTTCCTTCCTTCCTCCCTTCCTATTTATCTCTCTCAGTCCTCAGTCTTTTCGTTATCTATCTATCTATCTATCTATCTATCTATCTATCTATCTATTTCAGTCTTTTCGTTATCTATCTATTTCAGTCTTTTCGTTATCTATCTATCTATCTATCTATCTATCTATCTATCTATCTATTTCAGTCTTATCGTTATCTATCTATCTATTTCAGTCTTTTCGTTATCTATCTATCTATCTATTTCAGTCTTTTCGTTATCTATCTATCTATCTATGTATCTATCTATCTCTCTCTCTATCTATCTATGTCAGTCTTTTCGTTATCTATCTATCTATCTATTTCAGTCTTTTCGTTATCTATCTATCTATCTATCTATCTATCTATCTATCTATCTATCTATCTATGTCAGTCTTTTCGTTATCTATCTATCTATCTATTTCAGTCTTTTCGTTATCTATCTATCTATTTCAGTCTTTTCGTTATCTATCTATCTATCTATCTATCTATCTATGTCAGTCTTTTCGTTATCTATCTATCTATTTCAGTCTTTTCGTTATCTATCTATCTATCTATCTATCTATCTATCTATCTATCTATATATCTATTCCAGTCTTATCGTTATCTATCTATCTATTTCAGTCTTTTCGTCATCTATCTATCTATCTATCTATCTATCTATCTATCTATCTATCTATCTATCTATCTATTTCAGTCTTTTCGTTATCTATCTATCTATCTATCTCTCTATCTATCTATGTCAGTCTTTTCGTTATCTATCTATCTATCTATTTCAGTCTTTTCGTTATCTATCTATCTATCTATGTATCTATCTATCTATCTATCTATCTATCTATCTATCTATCTATCTATGTCAGTCTTTTCGTTATCTATCTATCTATCTATTTCAGTCTTTTCGTTATCTATCTATCTATTTCAGTCTTTTCGTTATCTATCTATCTATCTATCTATCTATCTATCTATCTATCTATCTACCTATCTATCTATCTATCTATGTCAGTCTTTTCGTTATCTATCTATCTATCTATCTATCTATCTATCTATCTATTTCAGTCTTTTCGTTATCTATCTATCTATCTATCTATCTATTTCAGTCTTATCGTTATCTATCTATCTATTTCAGTCTTTTCGTTATCTATCTATCTATCTATCTATCTATGTCAGTCTTTTCGTTATCTATCTATCTATCTATCTATCTATCTATTTCAGTCTTTTCGTTATCTATCTATCTATCTATCTATCTATCTATCTATCTATCTATCTATCTATCTATCTATGTCAGTCTTTTCGTTATCTATCTATCCTGAAATATCAACGAACATTTTTTTCTGCAATTTCCGACTCGCACTTGCATAGAATGTTGATTCAGAATCGGGCTTCCTGTTTGGCAAATACAGTTTTCAAGTCACTCATGATTCATTAATATATTTTACATTAGTATAGCGCGTTATTCAGGAGACTGTTTTGAACACCTGGCAACTGTTTTCGCTTCTGCACTAGCTCATGAGTAAATGCCTAGAGCAGACAATCTAAACGGTTAAAAAGTATCAAACATCAAGTCTGATATTTAAAGAAGGTTATCTTATGTCAGACGGAAATCGACGCAAAATGTCGGTTTGTTGTTTTTAATACTAAAATTCACCCAATACAAGACTCAGGGGTCACTCGAGTCAGTTGCTATTAAAATTGTTTAGTGTCACACTTTCCGTCCCCTGTTAGAACACTTCCCAGATATTTAAATTTTTGTCCTGGTTTAATTTTGGTATCCCCGATTTGTAATTTGCATTTTCGACTCACCCTTTTGCTAACGACCATACATTCTGTCTTATAGCATTTAGTGTTTAATCCTCTCTTCTCGCTTTCCTTCACTACCTTCTGTAAAGGTATTTGTAGTTTTCTTACGGTGTCAGCTATCAACAATGTGTCATCTGCATATGTTGTTAAGATTGTGGCCGCCAATAATGAATCCTGGTAAGATTTCTAATTCTCTCAGAATTGCCTCACTGTATAGGTTGAATAAGTCCGGTGAGAACACACATTCTTGTCTTACACTAATTTTCTATCTATATGTAGGCGGTTTGCTGACAGTATAGGTTCTTGATTATTCTTTCAGGGTGAAATATACATCTACATGACTTAATTATTTTTCTCTGCGTAAAGGGAATACAAAACCCCCGCTATTTCCTGAAATATTTAAGGTCTGTAGTCATTGCAAAGTCAGTCATAGCCCTTGTTTGTCTCGATTTTAATAAAGAAAATTACGCCCACCAAATTTTACTGATGGCGGAGCATAAACGTGTGAGCGTTGGTGGCTGCCCGGAAGTGACACTTTCCATTTATAATGGCTGCCAACGTCATCACACTCGATCTGTCGCCATATTATATCCTGAGTCAAACTCAGTCGTTCCAATAACGGATCTAATTAAGTAGAAAGAAACCCAGTCGGAAAATGATTATTGTTTGGGAAAAAAGTTATTTATTGAAATCCTAATTGAGTAAACAAACGAGGTGATCATGTGGAATAGTTACACGTCGCGAAGCAGAAAAGGAATTTCGTGAAATAATCATAAATGACTCATTCTGTTTGCACACACTTTCTGATTAGGGTTAGACCCTTACGTTTGTTTACTTTGTTTACCTCCATCTTCTATACAAGTGAAGAGTACGGACGATTTCTGTTCAATAACAAGTAATTATAAACTTAGTAATTATTATGTGATATCAGACCACTTCAAATGTTCCTGTCCGATTTTCATTGTTAATATAAAATGACCACAACTTATCACTGGCTTTTGTTATAGTGCCTGTTTCTGGTGTTCTAGATAGAATTCTTTCACCAGTCATTTGCGAGTCAAACTTTATATATATATATATATATATATATATATATATAAACACATATATCACACACACACATATATATATAGGTGTGTGTGTGTGTGTGTGTGTGTGATAGAAATTAGGAGGTAATTTGAGATAATTATAATTAAGTAATTCATCTAGAAGAAACCTCAACAGAATACAGAAAGTACTGGACGGCCGTTTCGTCCTATATTTTTGGACTCATCAGCAGTGCGCATCCACTACCGAGAATTGAAACCTGGACAGTTACGTTATCAGGCAAACGTCATACCAACTGTTCCAACGGTGACGAAGAGGTAGTGAATCAGACTCGATATGGCGTCGCTCGATCACATATTCCGTGGTGGAACTCATCCGAGTTTCTCTTTTACCCATAGGACTGTGCCCCCACAAGCTACAACGACTATCACCAAGCCGCTCAGTTCAGAGCATTAGAAGCCGGTGATAGTATAGGTTTCAATTCTCGGTAGTGGATGCGCATTACTGATAAGTCCAAAAATATAGGAGGAAACGGCCGTCCAGTGCGTTCTGTATTCTGTTGAGGTTTCTTCTAGACTCGATGAATTACTTAATTATATATATATATACATATATATATATATATATATATATATATATATATATATATATATATATATATATATGAAAAAGTATTTAACACCACAGAAAATGAAAACTGTTTCGCAAAAGCACAACGGCAATTTTCCGTTATTTTTATTCTAAAGTATTCCTTTTCGGTCAAATGTAGACGTTGGCCAAAATTAAATAAAGTCAACTACGAGTATAGAAACAAAGTTCTTTGTAAAATAAAGTCTTTTATAAAAAAAATTACTAAATGAAAATATTACAATTAAAAAAAGAAACCTCTTTTAAAAAGTTTTTTTCAATCTTTAAAAATACAACATACGTTACTTCCCTTGCATAGAGGTAACAAAATGTTTTAAATTTACGGTGTAAACCCATAACACATTCACAGATATGCAACCCCTGAAGATGGTCTCAGATGAGATTGAAAGTACTTGTGAAAATTAAAATTACTAGAAAAAATTTTGACATTTTTCTTAGTCAATTTTCTACAGCCACCAAGATCTTAATTCGTGGACTTGAAATGATTAAAACTAAAATAGACATAATACGTGTAAAAAGTATTTAACCAAAAATGCTTGAATGAAAATATGCTGCCAATCTATCTATCTATCTACATATATATATATATATATATATATATATATATATATATATAATATATGGATAAAATAACTGAAAAAAAATTGGGTGTTTTTTTTATGAAAGTATTTATTTCTGTGTTTTTATATATATTTAATATTTCGGACCACCTCGAAGTACTGGATTCTAAAATTAGACACATATAAACTAGGGTTAAACAAACACGTGGATATTTTAAATCTATATAAATATTTCAACAGTTAAAAATATTTCTTTAGATATGGTCAAAAAACCTTTTTAAACAACATTTAAAACACTATCATCAGTCTTCCGCCAAAAATTCAAACACAGTCGCATTCCACATCACGTGACGTCTACGCCTCACGACAAACGCTGTAAGCAAACACACAAACACAGTATCTCATTTGATTTCTGAGGAAGGACCGAGGGGGTCTGAAATATTATATATATATAAAAACACAGAAATAAATACTTTCATAAAAAAAACACCCAATTTTTTTTCAGTTATTTTATCCATATATTATATGCATATCAAGAAAGTATACGTGGCCTCTCATCATGCTATATATATATATATATATATATATATAGTTACTAACAAGGGCCCTTGAGAGACAAATGATTTCTTGCCATCCCAATATCTGGAAATCTTTAGATTGCATTAAGAATGAACAAAGGCTAACTGATATCACAACTGAATATCTGAGGAAGCGCCTAAAAAGGGCCAGGAAGCCTATGTTATTTCTGCTGGGCGAATTCGAAGACACGTTCTAAATTACAAGGAAGATAATTATATCTGTCTATATTTCTGAGATGAGGTCTTATGTACACTTTTTACATTATTCGGACTATTCTCCTCATCTTTGTTGCCATATTTATCACAATGTTTCGGTCGTTATACGCTCTGGCCTTCTTCAGGTGGTTGGGATGTCAAACTGAATTCTTTATTTCGCTCGCTGGAGTCGACTGTTCTAGTTCCACGTGCCATGTCTAATGGATGTCAGTTATCTCCTGTTAATTCACCTCTCTAAGTTCTCCACTGCCTTAACCAGGTATTGAACTCACAACTCTTTGGGTCCTGTCACTGGATCTAACCAACGCCTTTATCCACTGTGCCATGTGTCCTTAAAGATAGAACTTGGAGAGGTGAATTAACAGGAGATAACTTTTGTGAGTTGCCTGACCTCAACCAGTTAGGTATGTCCCCTAGGCGCGCTGTGCATCTCTGTTTCTGGGTGGCTGTACTGTGGGGCGACGAGAGGGTTGTTATTTTTTTAAGGATGGGATAACCAAAGCAACTTGAGAATTACATCTAGATAATAGCGAACGCACTTAATCAGAGACTGACTGTGCGGTCTGGGATATTTACAAGAAAGTGTTTCTAACTAGGCTATACCTGCAAGGTTTATATATGTATTTTATCAAATCCTTTTGCTATATTGTGCACATTTGGCTGTGACGCATGTACCTGGTTATCGGACTGATGGGTATATTGAGCTTCGTATATTTATATACCCTAGTTTTTTTAGGAGGCACGGTGGAGTAATGGATATCGACTCGTATTGAGGAATCGGCAAGCCGAGTTCGAATTCCAGTCGAATCCATTACATTCACTTACGTGCTAATACTCTTGGGAAAGGTATGAATCCTCTTCTTGTCCACTCAGCTATGGGTAAATAGCAGAACAGACCGGATTCTATAGCCTTGGATGGCTACTGGTCTATCGCAGAAAGAATTTGCAACCTACTGCAGGAAAAAAAATCTGCCTCGTCAGTCATGTACCGAAAGATACATGATCGCCTAAGCGTGTATCACGCATGGCACATAACTGACTAAATTGGCGGCAATTTACAGTTGAACTGGCTAGATATAGCCGTAAATTCTACGCTAACATTTTCTATTCGCTTTCTATTCTTCTCGCTTGTGGGACTCCCTTCGGGCAAACTAATCAACTTTAATCTTCAAAAATTTAAATGCAATGACAATCGCTATCTACTGTCCACCTGATTACTCTCTTCTCTTTCTGCTCAAAATTAATGTTTCTGTTCCTAATTCTTTCACACCCTGTAACCCCTTGTATCTTAGTGGCTTTACTGCCTTGCATGGGGTGATACCGATTAAAAAAAACAAAAAAGAATTGATCTTATAAGCCATAAAATTTAAGTAATTTCTTTGTCACTATTTTAAATTAATACCGACCATTCATATGCATAAACACAATTTAACAATATCTGTGGCATAGTAGTTAAGCGGATTGGCGAATCGAGAAATCAGAATTGATGTGATACCAGAAACCTGTCATTAGAGATCGGAACATACAAGACTGACTGACTGACTGACTAGTTTTTTGTCTTCTTATTAGAAGGTAGATAGTTACAGGCTAAAAGGCACAGTTAATGTGGATATATATTGGAAGATAACGGTTAACATAGACTTGAACAGGTTAAGATTGTAGTGATCGGTGAAGCATCCTCTTGGAAGTAAGTTCCACAAGGCATCGGTTCGTGTGAAGAAGCTGCTCGAGTGGAACTTACATTTTACCAATGGAATACGAAGGGAATGAGGATGGCTCTCTACAATGTGCGCGGCACGGCTGGTCTTAGAACCGGTGGAAATAAGGAATGTAGTTCATCTGAACATTTTCCATGGAAATAGCGAGTGGCTTGCACCGATTTGTCTGTAGGAAAGGGTCTCTAGGGTGGAAAACAATTCATCACCCACAAGGATGCGGAGACGCTTTTGAACTCTATCGAGACTGGAATGTGATCACTTGGCAGCTCCTGCCCATATATGGCAGCAGTACTCCATTTTGGGCCTGATCTGGCTCTTTTAAATGTAGAAGATAGCAGGATGTGTCAGGTACTGGACAGGCAAAGGGAATCGAAACATTTTACAGTATCTTTATCGATGGATCGTATGTACGTGTTGGGGTCTGGATTCACTTTGTTGGCATGCTAGCTCCAAATACAGCAATAACTGTTTACTAGCAACGCTTGCTAATTACAACACAACGGCGGAGCGGTGTTTATGAAAAGCCTACGCGTTTGACCAAAAAGACCTTTTCTCTAAAACCAAAATATAGGATAAACAAATGCAGCAACAAGATATAATGATGTCTTAATCGGGCTCGAAGGAAGTTATTCGCGCGAACTTATACCACAGAAATGAAGTGTCTGATATACTTCTGGGCACTTCTGGAACAAAGAGTAATGAGGGGTGCAAAAACTAAGAAAATCCTGTTTTGGTCATTAGCAATACTTGACACTATTTTAGTAATAAGGGTAGGTAGAGATAGCTCGAGTGAGGAGTGAGGAAGCAGAAGTGCGTGAGTGTGTGTGTGTGTGTGTGTGTGTGTGTGACACAAAGAGAGAGAGAGAGATCTGAGGAGTTGAGAAGAAAAAGGAGTGAGGAAGCAGAAGTGCGTGTGTGTGTGTTACAGAGAGAGAGAGAGAGAGAGAGAGAGAGAGAGAGAAAGAGAGAGAGAGAGAGAGATCTGAGGAGTTGAGAAGAAAAAGGCGCCAATCCTTTACTTAAAATGGCCAGTCTTCTTGGCGCTGTTCAGTCTCAACGAAAAAATTCAAATTTGATTATAAACTGATTTTTTTCGAACTTTCAAACTGATGGTTTAACTTTTTTTTACTGTCATAGTAGCAAATTTTGTTCGAACTGGTGGTTTAACTTTTTTTTGCTTGTCATAGCTGAAACTTTTATTCGAACTGGTGGTGTAACTTTTCTAATTGTCATCGTGGCAACAATACAACAGTTTCACAGATGAAGAATTGTCATTATTCTACATTGATCTTTTCAAAACGCTCTGCCCTTATCTTGATTGTTATAATCTCAATGTTTCACTTTTTTAATCATTTCATCCCAAGCAAAGCAAGAAAGCCACTAAGACGCAAGGAAGGGTTACTTATTTCAGAGTAGGTTAGTAGTAGCCATGCTGATGGAAGGAGGAAAGGAAGAAAAATGTGCCTTTTCTCACCAGATTTATTTAACTTATACGTGCGAGACGATCACAATAGAACTAGAAAATCTACTTCTTCTATGCGCTGTAGGGGATCATGGCTCTCCACACATTTTTCTAATTTGTAGCTTTTAGTAAGATTTGTCTTTATACCATCTCTCGCACTCACTTCTGTCATCCATTTACATAAGCTTGTTAGGTAAATTACTCGCTTTTATCCGTCTGTCTTTCTTGCCTTCAGTGTTAAATTTTCCAAGCCTTCTCATTATGTGTCCCAGTAATTTCAAGTATCTCTCTCTGATGTTAAGTGTAAGTACTCTTTTTACTTCTATTTTCCTTAAAGCTTTCTCGTTACTCACATGTACAGTCCATGGTATTCTCAGCGCCCATATGTAAAAATGCATTTATGTTGCCTTAGATCACTTCTTCACCTGTGTGAACATAGCATTCACTGCCATAGAGAAGTACTGATGTTACATAAAATTTCAGCTCTCTTTCTTTCGTTCTAACGAAATTTTCTTGTCTCTTTATACTTGGTTTAGCTTTTGGAAGGCATCTTTTACTATTTCAATGCGTCTTCGGATTTCTGTGTCACGTTTCCCGTCCTCTCTTAAAACACTCCCCAGATTATTTAAATGTTGCTTGATTTGGACCACGCGGACATAATCGTAACAATATACGTAAAGGAC
This sequence comes from Acanthosepion esculentum, assembly GCA_964036315.1. Taxonomy (NCBI): domain Eukaryota; kingdom Metazoa; phylum Mollusca; class Cephalopoda; order Sepiida; family Sepiidae; genus Acanthosepion; species Acanthosepion esculentum. The sequence continues at coordinate 96,334,783 of OZ038483.1, read as the reverse complement.
ACTCTGCACATGACAGAATCAGAAAGAAAAGCTAAAAGAACTCTTAGACAAAGTGATAAAGGACTTAGTTACAATTTTTGGGAGAGAGCGCACAATTTGGCGGAATCAACAGTTCGAACAAGTTCATTAGCTCCGTCACGATGACTTGTGATTCCGTGTTAGCGCAATCATCGACGATTTCCGAATAGGTATCGCCCACCCAATTTCAATCACAAGGTTACAGCTAACCGGTGGTATAGACAAATCTTACCGATGTATGCTGGAATTTCTGTCCTAAGCAATAACATGGACCACTTCTCGGTCTCATCCGGCGTATTTTTGTTCTTTCTTGTTTTAAAATCAGAACGCTAAAATAACGTGACTGTATTCCTTTTGCATATTAACACCACTCTTTGTGAACTTTCTGCCTTGTTACTGTTGCTTTGCCTAGTTTTGACTTGCATATATATATTCTTTGCTTAGTTATGGGCACCTCGAGGTGGTGTAATGGTTAGCAAACTAGTCTCTTAGAACGATTACGACTTAGTGAGTTCGATCCTCACTGGGTACCCCTTACTTTCGACCTTGTGCCACGTCTAAGTTATGCATGGAAAGTCACTATATTGTTTGCTTAGTATTATTTTGCCCTGTTCTTTTCTTTCTTTTGTTAGTGTTTATTGGAAACTTTGTCAATCGTGTTTGTTGGGAATTTTTACAAAATACACTTAACCATGGGCAATTACTCTACAAAATCACATCATTGACAAGTGGGCCATGCTGCGATTTTGAACTCTCGTCTCATGGTCGGAAAGCGAGCGTTCTAACACCTCAGCCACGCGACTATATTAAAATGTGTCTGTAGCCTTGGGTCGCAACCGGTCTATGAGAAAGTATTTCAAAACTGTATGTAGCCCTGGCGTAGCACATACTATGCAACTAAAGAAAGGATCGTTCGTATTGGCTCAATGATCCCGACTACGATTTTCTAAGCGTAGCTTAGATGAGGCACAAGGCCGAAACTATAGGGCACCCAGTGAGGGTCGTAATCACTAACCAGTTGTAATCGTTCTAGCGGGACAATTTTGCTAAATATTACACCACGTCGAAGTGCCCTAAAACGTGTGTTGTGTGTGTGTGTGTGTGTGTGTGTGTGTGTGTGTGTGTTTGTGTGTATTGAAATAACAGTCCATTTGTGTTTGGTGACCGGTCTTTTCAGGGGTCATATCTTATCTGCAGCATAATGGCTCCCAGCGTCTCTGGGTCCCTCCCAAAATGTACACAGACAATGCCTATTCCCCAGTTTTGGGCTCTTGTGACGCTAGTGCCAGGAAACTCGATCTTGATCTCCTGTCTTTGCAAGGGCTCGTTGTTTGCCGAATACAATTGTCCCTTTATGATTCTGTGCGGAATAGGGATTGTCAGTGCCCACATTTCAGACGCCTTCGGTGACGACGTAGTGGACGCAAGCTTGTTCGCATAATTCTTGCCGATTCTTGTTCTTTGTTGTTAATAGGAGAATAAAAAGATAGTGTCATATATGTAGTCTGTGTTGTTCAGCGCTTTAAACAACAATTTTGAAAGCTGAGATATTTGATTTTAAATTCCACAAGAACCCCCAACCACCCAAGATAGCAAGGACTTTTTGCAACAAGATTCATTTGAGTTGATTTGTTTGTTTAAAGGCAAATCAGCTCTTTATAATGCCGAAATTTAATTTTCTTGCGTGCATTGAAGTAATAAATAATGATATATGTTATTATGCTTTCACGACAGAGTACATGGTAGATGATACTCAGCTTTTGTAGATATACATTTCTGTGTTAACATAATCACTAGAGGCAGAGATATGTGTGTTTTATGCTGTAGTTTTGTTGAAGTTATATTTTGGAATATAGTTTGATGTTTTTAAGAAAATGTAGCATATTATATGGATTAATGTCATGAAAGAGTTATTTCTTGTTGATTGAGGTATTGTTAGTAATTTTATTATAAATAGGTATTGTTGGTAATTATATATATATATATATATATATATATATATATATATATATATATATATAAATTGTATTTTTCTTTCATAGAGTTTTGTTTTTTGTTTGGAGGTTGACTATTTGCCCATAGCTGGGACCCTAACAAGTTCTACCACCCCAGTTCAAAACAACAGCATTTTTTCGTTTTTTTTTATGCATTTCACCCCAAGCAAGGCGGGACTCCCACTAGCACGCAAGGGGTTACAGAGGGTAGAGAACAAGAGTAAAGAGGCGTGTTTGGGGAGAGGGTAAAGAGAAGGGCGGGGAACAAGATCAAGGTATTAGAAGATGTCGATTGACATTACACGTGAATATTTGAAGATTATAGTTATCAGGGAAGCAAGTAAGAGGAAGAGAATTCCACAGATGAGAAGTGCGAGAGAAGAAGCTGTTTGAGTAGAAGAGACAGTTACATTTAACCGTTCCGACAGTGAAGGGGTGGGACGGAGATGCCAACCTAGTAGCTCGCTTAAATTCATGCAGTCTGGGAACCAGCGAAAGCAACTTGTCGGAACAGATGCTGTGGAAATAGAAGAGACAGAGGGAAGCCACGGCACGTCTGTGAGAAAGCGACTGTAGACGAGATGCCAGATCAGGACTTATCATATCTGTCTCTGGATTTTGACGAGGACCTAGAGACTTACAGCGGGCGCACCAGATCATATATGACCAATATTCCATGCAAAGACGGATGGTTGATTTAAGAGGTAGTTCCACATTCCTCAAAACCTCCAATCTCCCGATCAGAGGTTTTGATACTCAGGACACTTAGCAGCAAAAACCTTTTAAAGTAAAATGGAATTTTGTAAAGACTCATCAAATCATTTTCCGCAGTTCAATGAGTATTTTTTTTAATTTTATAAATCATATTTGGAAGGTGTTTCCATGTGTAACTCTCTACTTTGATCGGGCTTTTATATTGGGTGAACTTGAATATAAAAAAGCTTTTGTTACCAGCCAATTTTACAAAGTGCTCTTCAGTAAGAGATACAAATACCGTCTGGAATAGTAATGCTGATGGAGAGTTTTCAACTTATAAAATAATCGTGCCGGTTCAAATAAACCTTGGAATGTATTTCTAACATGACACGATTACTGGAACAAAATAATCGATCTGTGGAGGAAATTATTTGAAAAAGTAATATACCCGCCACATCAAATAAGCACTGCGCTGTTAGTGGGTAATTTACTAATCAATTAATCGTGCAGGGGTATCTGCCCAGATTACCATCACCACTGCTACCCAAAATATACCGGGGTATAGTTTATCCTATTCATGAATAACCCTAGAATTATGTATGATTGGGGCTATTATACTTCACCCTTTGGTGTATTTTTTTAATCAATTCGCCCCAAGGCGATAATGTCACTAAGATGCAAGTGGCCACTGGAAGCAAAAGAGAATGAAAAGACTTTAATAAGTCTCTACTCCTGTTCAAAAGGCCAGGGAGGAGTGTGAACCTGTTGAGAAGAAACAATAATTAGTAAATAACATTTCAGAGTTCAGGCAGAATCGTTAGAAGTATAGAGTTGAAGTAGACTTTAGAAGGAACCGGAAACCCAATTCTATACAAGAAACAAGGGATAAACCCCTACTCCTGTTCAAAAGATAGGGGAGGAGTGTGTATAAAATAGCCTAGTCTAAACGATACCTTACCTTATTCATGAATAGGATAAACTATACCCCGGTATATTTTGGGTAGCAGTGGTGATGGTAATCTGGGCAGATACCCCTGCACGATTAATTGATTTGTAAATTACCCACTAACAGCGCAGTGCTTATTTGATGTGGCGGGTATATTACTTTTTCAAATAATTTCCTCCACAGATCGATTATTTTGTTCCAGTAATCGTGCCACGTCAGAAATACATTCCAAGGTTTATTTGAACCGGCACGATTTAGATTGCCAATTTGTAAAATTGGCTGGTAACAAACGCTTTTTTATATTCAAGTTCACCCGATATAAAAGCCCGATCAAAGTAGAGAGTTACACATGGAAACAACTTCCGAATATGATTCATAAAATTTAAAAAAATACTTATTGAACTGCGGAAAATAGTAGTAACCACAACTGCTGGTAAACGTAGGCTTGATTACGGTCAGTTCCACAGTGTCGCTCCGTCAACGCTTTCCGGCTCTACGCGAAAGATCCACAGAAAGAGTGGTGGACGAAGCGATGTCAGAGGTCTTGATCGAAATACCGTTCTAGCTGGGCCGGTCCGGTCCGGCCCGGTCGCATGCAAGAATTAACAGGGGTGTTGGTCACATTTAACATAATGAATCTGCGTATCTCTCCCAGCTGTAACACGGACTCAATATCCATTAGCGGCGGGTGGCATGTACACACGCTCGGGCAGCTAATTCTTTTTTTTTTCTTTTCTTGCGAGTGAATGTTGTATTAATAGTTTTTTGACAATAAGAATGATTTTTCTAGATACAACTCCAACTATTTAACCCAGAGCTGAGGGGAGGAGATAGTTCCTACTTTTCCCAAGGGTATTTACGCGTAAGTGAATGTAACGAACTCGCTACTCGATTTTTCATTCAGACCCGCTATCCATTGCACCACCCGCCTTATCTTGATTAGTATGTGTTTTTTGTTCTTTTCACGAAGTAGGCCAACTTGTCCCGTGAACTTTGAATCTGAAACGGAAATTAAGATTGCCAATTTCACTGTTTCTTATGCATGAATCCGTCGGCTGAGTTAAATTATTTTTCTCAAAGTTATTTTTACTTGTAATAGAGTAAAATAGTAGTCATTCATCTTACAAAACCTATTCTCCTTTCTTTCAATGTTGGTTTAAATTATTCAATTAAAAGATTAAAATGTTCACTTGTTTGTTGATAAACTACATTTTCTAATTAAATGTAAATGTTTCGCAAATACATTTCGATTAAAGTAACAATATTTTATATTTTTTCAACCCTTTTGTATCTGGTCTTAAGATTTTGACCAAGAGTGTATTAGTTTAGAACATCTAAACATTAAATAAACATCAACCCTGATGAGGCAATGGAGGAAGGACTGGTTAGTAACATTCAATACCTCCAAATTCAAACTAGTAATGTTCAACCCTCACCGAGCATACATTGAACTTGAACCCTGATGGATGGGTGTGCTCTCAAGGAGGCTTCTCGCCTTGAACACCTATTGGAACTGAAGCTCACGCCAGACTTAAAGTGGAATCCATGTATAGGATTCATCGCTGAAGACGCTGTAAAAATGGCAAGTTTATTATACCATTCCAGTAAGTATCTGACTCCCACCGCTATAGTCTATCTTTCATCATCATCATTCGACCGTAGTCACGATCATCGAGCCAATGCGAACGATCCTTTCTTTAGTTGTATAGTATGTGCTACGCCAGGGCTACATACAGTTTTGAATTACTTTCTCATAGACCGGTTGCCACCCAAGGCTATAGAACGCAGTCTGTCCTGCTATTTACCCATAGGTTGAGGTGGAGAAGAACAGGATTCATACCTTTACCAAGGGCATTGGCACGTAAGTGAATGAAATGGATCCGACTAGAATTCGAACTCTGCATTCCAATTCCGCAATCCGAGCCCGTATCCATTATTCCACCGTGCCTCTATCTTTATAAGAGACAGATCCGACCAAAAAGGAGTTTTGCTGTCATATCTGGAGCTGCTCACTTCTCTGTCTTCATAGAGTATGGATGGTGAATTATTTTCACCCCTACAATCCCTTTCCCACAGACGAAACGCCGCATTCCTCTCATTATTTCTATGGCAAATGTCCTGACGAGCTATATTCATATATATTCACCAGCCCTTACTCTTGTAGCTAAGACTCGCTATGCCACGTCACGACGGCGAACCATTCTCATTCCTTCGTATTCCATTAGTAAGAAATAAGTTCCATTCGGATAACCTCTTCCCTAGAACTGCCACTTTGGGCCACAAACTCCCGATCAGTACAGTCAAGTTAACCGTTATCTATCCTACATAAACTCGTGAACTACGCTTCTTACCTTTATTCAATAAGCCTCTACTTTTGGGTTTTTGTATTTGGTGAACATTATTAAAAAAGAAAAAAAAACGCACACACACACATACACACAGACTCAATGAGTTTAAGAATAAGATTTTAATCAACTCTAAAATACGAAAAATAATTAATTGAAATTTAGTTTCATTTGCTTTTTTTCGGTTTAAAAATAATTTAACAAAATATTATTCTGTCTATATTTCTGAGTTGAGGTATTGTAATTATTTACACTATTTACGCTGTTCGGACTGTTGTTCTCATCTCCGTTGCTATATTCACGACGTTTCGGGCTTTGTACACTCCGGACTTCTTCAGGTGATTGGAAGTTTGAATTGAACCATTTATTTCATAAGATAAAAGGTTCATTTCGAAATTCCAATCACCTGAAGAAGGCCAGAAAGGAATCAGTTCGACATTCCAACCATCTGAAGAAGGCTGGAGCGTACAACGGCCGAAACGTTGTGAATATGACAACGAAGATGAGGACAACAGTCCGAACAATATAAATAGTGTAAATAAAATATTATTCATTACATATTTATTGATGAATAAATTTCATAAATAACTGGAGAGGTTTCGAACGATGACCTGGATTAACTATTACAGTCCGTTCAGTTTATCATTATGGTCGTAAAGTCACTATAAATGAGGTTTTTTCTCTAGAGCTGATGGAGCCTATCACTCTTCCACTTGTCACAGTAGCGAATTTGGCAACATTTGAAAATCCGACGCTACTAATCTTTGAATTGACTTTATTCTTATTAGTATACCAAACTTGCCCTGTTTTTGTTTTTACGCAATCACGAGCAAGACACCCGCAACCTATTAAGTCTATAGGGACACTATATGTACTACGCTTAGAGAAAGGTTTTGGGCACTTTGACGTGGTGTAATGGTTAGCAATCTTGTCTCTCGCTAGATCGATTACGACTGAGTAGTGAGTTCGATCTTCACTGGTTTCCCATACTTTTGGCCTTGTGCCACGTCTAAGCTACGCTTAGAAAATCATTTTGGGAAGTTCGACGTGGTGTAATGGTTAACAAGCTTGTCTCTTTAAATCAGTTACGACTGAGTAGTGAGTTCGAGTCTCACTTAGTTTTCCATAGTTACGGCCTTGTGCCACGTCTCAACTTAGTAAGTCACTATCCTGACAGAGATCTTGTCTTTTATGGCTGGTTTTGAATTCCGAGTAGTGAATTGGGAGACATTTCAATTGACTTTTTTTTTCTCGTCAGTAGTGAAAGTTAACCCAAATTATATTTACGATATTAAGCTCATGACTAAATACGTTCAATGGAAGCAAAAGCTAGGATTTCAAATGCAGATTTTCAAGGCAATCAGTTTCTCCACAATCTTCCTATCTTATTTCCTCTGGCTTTGTGTTGGACTAATCTAACACTTGTACGGCATTAGAGAGACATTATCAATAATTCCCGTAGCAAAGATAAACTGAACAGTGATCTTTTGCCATTGTGTTCTTTTTGAAGTCATTTAATGACCTGCATTTTTAAAATGAATATATTTTCTAATAAATGTAGTATTTTAATTTTTTTTTTAGATTAAAAATTTGATAGTCTTGGCGAACTAGTAAGCATTAATTTAAACATTCTTGAATAATATGCCTAAGGGTTAGAATTGGTAAGTCGCTAGTGAACGGAGAATAAAGACCGAAGGATTGTTGTATCTGGACTCAATAAGACAAGCCAGCTGTTGTAACACAATAAATCCTTGTCTTAACACGGCTGGCTTCTTGTACGCACTAGCCTCGTTCGGAAATACTTAAACGCTCTATAAACAGCGTAAATCGTAAATAAAAGACATATTATTCTTGAATTCAGATTTTTTATGTGAGTTAGGGAATGCACACATATATATGCGTATTCGTAGGATATAGAATCCTGGATTTTTTTTTCATGAGTGCAGTTCAAAATAAGTATATACTTGTCGGCAATGTTTGACCTTCGTGCCCCGTAAAAAAAACACGGTGGGTCAAAAAGGACGGTTATTTCCTTGACATCTCTATTACTGTATTCAATTTTCACACCCTCTATCGGTCGCCGAAGTTAAGCAACATCGAGCCTGGTTCGTACTTAAATGGGTGACCGCTTGGGAATATCAGGTAATGTAAGCTTAGATGTACGGGTGGAGTAATGGATAGCGGCTCGGAATGGGAAATCGGAGAGTCGAGTTCGAATGACAGTCGGGTTCGTTATATTCGCTTACGCGCAAATACCGTTGGGAGAGGCACGAATCCACCTTTTCTCTCCCCAGATATAGGTCAATTAGTAGGACCTGTATCTGAAAATCATTATTATTTATTATAAATTAAATAGTCACCGACAAAAGATTATTCTATATATCCAAAATATGTTTCAGCTTTAAATAACCTACAAGAGGTTGATAAGCCGTAAAAAGCAAACGAATCAATTAAACCCAATGAATGTATATATTCTTCAGGCATTAGGAAACTAACGGGTTTAACTATAATTTGAGCCTGTATAAAGATTAAAGAGAATCTATGAATGTTATATGCCTTTGAATTTTTAAGTACTTCAAGAAGCCCCGAGCTAAATAATATGTTCAATACTTCTGGCACACAACGGGGAAGTATTAAAAAAAGCCTCATGCAGTACCTCTCCTTCAGGAGGGGGCTAGGTTTATTATCCGGCGCCTGAGGCCTACCCACAAGGGAGTTTGGACAATTTTTCCACGGTATTGCCGTTAAACCAAATTTTAATCTCAACCTTGTGTCATAAGCGACATGGGCGCGCTGGAAAATTTGTACTATCTTCAATTTGGTTAAATATATTTAACCACTTCAACTCTCACACAAACGGCAAACGCTATAATGCCGAGTTTTAAATTATTTGAAAGCAAATACTGCTAACACGTTTCCCTTGTTAAGAGTTAGTTTCTTGTTTTAATAATAAGAAATAAGAAACCAATTTTTATTCGTATCAATTATGAACGCGGCCGCAGTGTACGGAATTAAAGCATTTCTGTTGCTAAAAAAAATACCATCACAATCTACAAACAAAAACAACTTTGATAGTCGCTATTGATTAGCGTTTGGACCCAACGATCACTTGGACAATTCTTTAGGGCGCTTCGACGTGGTGTAATGATTAGAAAGTGAGTTCGAACTGCTTTGGTGCTCCACACTTTCAGCCTTGTGGCACATCTAAGCTACACTTAAAAAAATTCTTCGGACACTTGGTATAATGCAATGGTTATCAAGTTTGCCCCGCTAAATCAATTACGAGTAAATAGTGAGTTCAAGCGTCACTGGATCCCCATATTTTCGGCCTTTTACTACGCTTAGCAAGTCACCATTTGGACATTTTTACACCTCCTCTGTCCAAAAAGGAATCTCATTTACGCATGCAAAAAACAATGCTTAATCGCAGTGCCTTATCAGTCATCTTCAATGACACTTGTATATATATTCATATATATATTGTTGAATAATATAGACATATTGAGTCTACTTATTTTTATATTGATTCTTTTCAGTTGTCTAATTAGTTTCTTGATGTTCAGATGAAATCCATCAATGCATATGTCTATATTATTCAACAGAACATGTTTGCATGAAAATATGCTGCATATATATATATATATATATATATATATATATATATATATATATATATATATATATATATATATATATAAGCAGTATATCTTCATTCAAGCATGTTTGATTGAATAATCTGGACATATGTCTATTTTTACTTTAATCCTTTCAAATTCACGGATCAATTTCTTAATGTTGCCATTAAACACACTAACAAGTAAAGTAAATTAAACAACACAAAAAAGCATACGAACGAAGTTATGTCAGTAAAAATATTTGTAGTAGCAATATCACAGCTATCTTTAGCTGACTGGTTGAAAATTACACGCATTCATAAAACAATTTAAATACGTGACTCTATCGTTAAGTATGCACTTTATGTTTTTCCATCATACTAATGCAATAATTCTGTTGTGCAGTAAAATCTGAAACACACACACATATATATATATATATATATTCCTTATTTTAAAGTTATTATCTTTTGTCTTTTTTAGATGCTGCTATCATTACTTGTAATGGTGCCAACTGTGAACAAGATTGGTGTCGCTTCTGCCAAGTAGACTGCAACACTCAAACTAAGACTTGCATTGGAGGCTGCAAAGCCGGCTATAATGGAACGAGATGCGATAAAGGTAAATAAATTAACCGAGCGAGCAGTCAAAGAAATAAAAACTTCAAATCAATCGGTCAGCTTTACTATCTTCTTCTATGTGCTGTGTCCCTTCAAGACGTGGGTGATCATGGCTCCTTACAACCTCCTACCTGAATGAGTTTTAGTAATAATTATATTTTTAGCATCCCTCCAACTCCCTGTTCTGCTAGTCATTCACATAAGCTTGCCGAGTAGGTGGACCGCTGCTTCTCCCTATCCTTTTTGACTTTGATATGTCCTGTATTTGTATGTTTCGTTTGTTTTAACGCTTATCAGGCCATTGGGTCATATAATGCTGAAATTTAATGTTTTTTCCTAAATAAAGCCTTGTATCTAAACAGTCAAAACTTTTCCACTATTTACATTGTTCGCACTGTTGTCCTCATCTTTATTGTCATATTCACAATGTTTCGGTCGTTGTACGCTCCAGCCTTCTTCAGGTTATATACTTTGGAATTATGAACCGAAACCTTTATTTAGTTCACCGAAGTGGATTGTTCTCATTCCACGGGCCATGCCTTTTTCTGAATATTTCAGTTTCAGTTATTCCTCTTTTGTAACTCAACTATCTAAGTTTTTGTTCACCTCTGCTGTGGTCAGGATTTGAACTCGCAACTCTTTGGGTCAGGTCATTGGGTTACTTCAACAACGGTTTTTTGTGGCTACAAAAATCTCCTAAGCCAGCCAAGCATAGAGACGAATGCAAATAGGATATTCAGAGTGCTAGAGGAAAACAATAACAACGGATTGTAATATGATCTCTGTTAAAAAAATAGATATATAAGTCCTCAAAGTTCATACACTCATGTCCCCAAGGGCACATGGCCCAGTGGAAAAAAATTGTTGGTTGAAATAATAATAATTGACTCAAAGAGTTGTGAACAAAAGATTGGACGGTTAACTTAATAAAGAGGAATATCTGAAACTGAAATATCCAGAAAAATGTGTGGAACTAGAACAATCTACCCCAGTGGACGAAATAAAGAATTCGAAATTATAATGCATATCACCTGAAGAAAGTCGGAGCGTACAACGGCCGAAACGTCATGAATATGACAATAACGATGAGGACAATAGTCCGAAGAATGTAAATAGTTAAAATAATTTCAGAAATATAGACAGAAGATAAAATATTATATTTTTAAATATTAAGACTGCTATTAGTTAAGGTTATATTTTTTAAATTATATTTATATACGAGATCATTTTAATTTCACTTAGAAACTGGAATATATTAAATGATTCAGTATTTTGAAAAGGTTCTTGTTTGGTAGTATTTTAAGCGAATTGAGTTAAAATTGCTGCACTTTATCAGTATGTATTTTATGGTAAATGGTTCTTGGCAAGACACACATACCGGAGGAATATTACATACGAGAATCACATTTTCTAAACCCCCCTTCGTCACCATTACAGATCTCTCATTCTTAAGTGTCCTTTTTGTTTCCATTTTCTTTAAGACTTTCTCGTTGATTGCACACTCCGTTTTATGGTATTCTCAGCATCCTTCTGTGGAGTCACATTTCTTTTGTCTCGAGTCACCAATCGCAAATATTGCGATTGTATTTGATACAGTGCTCGGAGAATAATTTGTACACAATGTGTTCTGCTGCAAAATGATTTTTCTCACAGCCATTGGAAAACCATTCAGAAATAGCGGAGAATAACTCTTTGTTAGTTAAAAATGGCATCTATACAAGTTTTCTCTGAATTTAGTTTTTCATATTCTCTTCAGTAACAACTTTCTGTTGTTCAATTGTGCGCCATTATCGAATTCTCAATTCAGTTCTCGTTAAGAAAGAAAATATTTTACAAAATGATGAGTTGAGAAAAATGGATATGCATTTTGCCACAGACACTGAATATGTGTCTATATATGGAGGTAGTTTCTAAAGTAATATTTATAGTGAAATTTCTATGAAAAATATGCCATTTCTAAATTTGAATCGTTTTCTTCCATTTTAGTTCCCCGCCTTTCTATTTTAACAGCAAGTAACGAATGTCATCTTTTGTTCTTTTCAGAGTGCGACGCCTTCAAATACGGTCCCAATTGTATATCTTCCTGCGGTCACTGTTATAATGACATTAGCTGTGATCGTTTCAATGGATTTTGTAAGAATGGCTGCGTCGTTGGATGGACAGGATTACGATGCGACAAAGGTCAGCATAACCTACAATAACCCCCTCCCCCCCACACAAATTGACATCATTTAAAATGTAAATATCTGAGTAACTACATGTCCTAGGCAAACGAAATTAAATAGACTTAACGTTGAACAATAAAAAGATTTATTTAAAAATTCGAGCAAGATATTCAAAGGGCTGTAGATTTTATAACCAATTTCACAAAGCTTTTCAAATGTTCAATATGCGTACCACATGTGACACAACACACGTCAAGTCGGTAGTCCAGCTCCTGCCAAACACGCTGTAGCATGTCTTGCGTAACATTCTCCAGCGTATCAGTGATTATCTGCTTATGTTCCTCTTAGCTTGTAGTAAGAGAGGAGATATAGTCCTGTCATTTCACATAGCCCCATAGAAAAAAAAATTCATAAGGTGTCAAGTCAGGTGAACGTGGTGAGTATTTCAACAGCACATCGTCATTATCACAGGCACGCCCGAGCCATCTTCCCGGTCGATTCTCATTGAGATAAGTACGCACAGTCAACTTCCTTTTTAGATTTTTTGTTAAAATTTGAAATCATTTGAGCGAGAATTGGCTATGTTATTAGACTACAAAATGATGTCAGTTTTTTTTTGGGGGGGGGGGGCACTATATAAGAACAATGACAACATGCCAACATCAGTAAATAAATAAATATATACAAGACAAATTGTCAATATCCGTTTATATCGCGAGATAAAGGTAGTGCCATGTCTAGTCAAAATTAAGTCCTTTAGTTGTGAAACTGGAGTGACCTGAGCGATAGTATGGAGGCCGTGCACTACCTAGACTATATTTACAGCCAACCGCCTTCGTTGCTCCATGGTAGGTTTTTTTTTTTTTTTTTTTTGTCTGAATTTCCTTCCATAGCCTTTTCCGTGTTTGGGTATGACCACAAGTCTGCCGAGGTTTAAGTTTTGTAAACAAATTTGCAAATTTAAGATCTATAAACAAATAAATACAAGACAAAATATCAAGAGCTGTAAACAAATAAATAAATATATACAAGACAAATAGCATGTAAGTAAATAATTAAATAAATAAATATTTACAAGACAAACATGACAAGAATATAAATTGTTTTAATTTTTCAGCTTGTGAAAGTTACACGTATGGCCTGAAATGCAAATATAAATGTGGGAATTGTCATGCTGATCAACCCTGCCACGTTGCCACCGGAGAGTGCAGTGGGGGATGCCGGGAAGGATGGTATGGATCTAAATGCGATAAAGGTAATGGAATTTATCATTAATTTTTCTGTCTAGTATTTATTCCATTTCATTTCTCGTTTCTTCTTATCGCAACTTCTCAGACGACGGCTGTTATTAAAAGCAAGGATAAAGAAAAATAAAATAATATAAAGCTCCGGTTAGATACGAATGTTCATCCTCATTCCACAAAAAGCCTTCTGAACGCGACAAGTACTTTACCAATTCAGGTCAGGGCGTTAGGATTTAACCATATAACTTTCATTACTTTCTTTTTCTTTTTCTCAAAGACTTTGTTCGTTGTGATCTTTAATGTTTGCATACAGTTGCAGTAGCAGGATTAGATAAAGAATATTATTGACTTTTCGATTAGGTATTTTTAAAATTTAAATTTCGGGGGCTTTTTATCGCAACTTCTAAAACTGTCATTTTAGAGCTGGTATTTTCAATCCTTGCCATTCGCCGATGGCCGTAATTGAGCAGTTGCGATGAAAAGCAACTGAAATCAAAATGCACGAAGTACTGGTCGAAAAATTAGGAATATTTCATAAAGGAATTTATTTTTGTTTTCAACTTGTTGTTTTTCTGCCTTATATTTTCCTTTGTGGTTCTCTCTTGTATTTTAATTTTTCCTCCTCTTTCTTCTTGTGTTTTTCACTCACCTTCCATCTTCTTCTTCATTAACAATGACTTTTTTCTTTCTACTCATTCTCCTCTATTTCTTTTCTTTTTCATTTTAACTCCTCCCTCACCTCATTTTTTCGCTTTCATCATCATCATCATCATCATCATCATCATCACCACCACCACCACCACCACCACCACCACCACCACCACCACCACCATCATCGTTGTCGTCTTCTTCTTCTTCTTCTTCTTCTTCTTCTTCTTCTTCTTCTTCTTCTTCTAAGTATAATACAGTTGCAAAATGACTAACCATTTATCGGTAAGCTAAAAATAATGTTTAGGTATTTTGCAATTGTATTTATACAATATTAAAAAAAAACTTTTCGATGACTCTATAGCTTTACTTTTTAGGAGGCGGTTTCTTTCATATTTATATTTTTTTCCACAACTGCAAGGGATGGTTTAAATGCAGCTCTTGATCATGTTTTTCTCTTTGTCTTGATTTGGCAGAGATTTCTCTATGAAATCAAGCTGCTTCTGAATATTGTCCTGATGTTTTATAGACCGGAGAGCTTCTGATTTTTTTCCAATAAGCCCTTGACGTAAGGCAGTCAGACGGGCAATTTTCTGGTCCTCCTCCTTGACCCTTCCGTTTCCACACGTTTTCGAATAGTATGAGGATCACTATCATCTGTTGGTATGTGTCGGGGTCGCCACACATGATTTCATAAAAACCCTCTCTTGTAAGAATTGTAATTCTCGAATTAAAATCACAAGAACTATTTTGACTCATGATTATGAGAATAAACATTTTTAATTTTTTTTTAAACATTCTCTGTTTATTTCTTTGCGGGATAGATTGCAAGAACTGCGAAAATGGTGTTTGTGATGTAAACACAGGAATTTGTACAAATGGCTGCCGACCTGGATGGTGGGGACCTTTCTGCCAGAAGAGTAAGTATGTTTATTTTGCGTGTGAATTTAGCTTCGCGGATTAAAATAGCGCTTAGTGAATTTGGTAGCAAAGTAATTGGTTCGTTTTATGGCAGATCAATATTTACCAGGTTATTTAATGCCTGACTCTGTTGTTTTGATAAACAGAAAGAGAAACACAGGTTGGCATGAGGGACTAAAGGTAGATATCAAATAGAGTCAAAAATGTAGTCAGAGGTTTGATTTGCACGAGGGGCAAAATGGTTGACAAAGGAAATTTAAACGAGACAAAATGGTAGACAAGGGAGATTTTCCCTAGAGACAAAATGGTAGACAAAGGAGATTTGTACGAGAAGCAAAAATGTAAGCTGAACTTTGGTTTGCACCAGAGACAAATAGATAAACACGGCTAGAGTAAAACAGATGGCCTCTACTTTCTGGTGGGAGGTTAGACCTTTGCACAAGATAGCAGTCGGCGTATTGTTGACTCTAAATCACAGGGAAATATCGTAATTTTGAGTTCAATTTCTGTTCACCTTAGTGTAGATGTACTTGTTTCAGCTGATATATTGGCCCGCAAACAGATATTAAATGACGGAAGACAACAACAAACAGAACGAAAACTTGAGTAAAGAAAAATATAAAGCCAAGTTTATTTTCATTAGGGAAAATACATCGGCAAAAATACAGTTACATTGCACTAGGCAAAAAATATCTCTGCACATTTATGTAGAGGGTGAGGAGAGCGTTGAAGAGCATTGTCCTGAGATGTGCAGTTTTGCAGTCGTTGAAAAGTGTTGTCTCAAAAAGGACAGTTTCGTAATCGTTGAAAGGAGTTGTCCTGAAAAGGACAGTTTCTTGTATATCGTTGCTGATGGCTGGAACTGCCGTCCGGCTGGCTACCTGACTGCTGGAACAAATACCACCCTTTGATCCTAGTCACAATGGTCGCAGATTGTGGTATTTACTTTAGCGATCACGTCGCAACCGAATGTGACAAAAAGTCGATGTTTAAAGCGTGTTTAACGGCGACACCTCGCAAAAATTCCCAAGCCCCCCTCAGCACTTCTTTAGGGGACGCCTCAGGCACTAGTCAATAAACCCAGCCCCCTCTCAAGGGAGAGGTACTACGTGGGGTGGGGAAACTTCCTGGAGCTTGGGCTAATATTCAAAGAATACAAAAGTTCCTCGAAGCTTACCCAAATTGACAGACACTTGAAGAAGTTTGGAAAGCACAGCGACGGACACATTATAAAAAATAAAGGAAGATGCAATTTTAAAATTATACCGGTTAATTTGATTATTGTTTAATACAATAATGAATAATTGACAACAACAAAAATGCTCTACTGGATTGGCTAATCAGTTTAATCAGTTAAATCTTATTTTGTGCCAGCGAACAATAAAGTATAAATAAAGGAATGAAAAGATTTAACTAATATTCACGTAATTAAAGCATCCGTTTTTGATCAGGCAAATACTTAAATGATTTTATATTATTCGGACTATTGTCCTCATCTTTGTCGCCATATTTATTACAACGTTTCGGCCACTGTACGCCCCGGCCTTCTTCAGGTGGTTGGAATGTCGAACTGAACCCTTTATTTCGCTCACTGGGGTACACTGTTCTAGTTCCACGTGCCATGTTTAATGGATATCAGTTATCAGTTATCTCCTGTTAATTCCCCTCTCTAAGTTCTCCACCAACTTAACCGGGTATTGAACTCACACTCTTAGGGTCCTGTCACTGGATCTAACTAACGCCTTTATCCACTGTTCCATGTGTCCTTGTATGCATTTATATGTATTATAAACCTAATGTCTTCAGCTACTTTTTTTACCAGTGCTCATATTGCAATTTTTGCTGTTACCATTACATGTTTTTACCAGAGCTTATATTGCAATTTTTGTTGTTATTATCGCTTTTCTCTGGCACTCTTTATTACTGGTTCCCATATTGTACTCATTTCTATGCTTGGTCTGCTTAGAAGAAGGCCGGAGTGTACAACGACCGAAACGTTGTAATAAATATGAAAGATGAGGAAAATAGTCCGAATAATGTAAATAGTGTACATAATACCTCATATCAGAAATATAGACATATATTAAATGAGTTTGTTTTTATTTACATTATTTACATACTATTGTCCTTATTTTTGTTGTTTTTATCCCAATGTTTCAGCCGTTGTATTTCCGACCTTCATCAGGCGTACGTCGATCCAGGTAACCTACAGAGAATTTCCTACTGAACCCTTTATTTAATCTATGAAAGGAAATTGTTCTCGTTCCCTTGCCCATATCTAGGGATATCTCGTCTAGTTCATATTTACTACTGCTCTGTTGTTTCTCGCCACGTTTTCCCTGAGACCAAGTACATATTGAACGGCCCAGGAATGTGAATTAACAACAATGATAAAGACAATCGTCTTCGTGACAATGATAAAGACAATAGTCTTCTTTTATGTGCCCTATCCCATCATGACGTTGGCGATCATGTATCTCCACGATTTCCTGTCATTTATCGCTCTTAAAACATCTTTCCCTTTTTGTTCTTTTCCCTAAACCTTGCTCTGACATCCATTCACTCAAGCTTGATAGGTAGGTTATGCTTTGTTTTCCTCTGTCCCTCTTGCTTTAACTCTGTGTTGTGAGTATCAAATTTTCCAATACCTCTTTCCTCATTATGTGCCTTAGAAATATTAACTGTTTCTTGTTGTTGTTAAGTCTGCGTGTAAATAATGTAAGTAATAATAATTAATCACACCATAAATTCAGACAGTTTATCTTATTTCTTTTTCGTTTTTGCATATTCATAGAATAAAACCGAAATTATAAGTAACATTATTAGGCGAATGAAGACTCCAGGGATAAATTTATGGGGAAAACGTATTCATTATCGGACCGTAAATGATCGTATTCTAATTGTGCTTGTCCCGTCCATCGTTAGTTCGCACGACCTTTATGTCCTGCCATTACTTCATAAATAATGAAATATTCCGTTTTGATCGTGTGGAAAAAGGGGAAAATACACTACCTGGCTTCAGTGAGAAAAATAAAGAAAGAAAGTATCCTGCCAATACATCCTAAATAATGGACTATTCCATTTTGATAAACAAAGCACATATCAAAGACGCTATTCGGGTTCACTACGGAAATGAATAAAAGAAAGAAAGGAAGGAAAGGGAGATAGAAGTGTTTAACGTCTGTTTCAGTAAAAAGTTGTCAATTTAAAATCTTTTCATTTGTACCCACTTCTTAAAATAACAACCAGCATTGATGATTGTTATTGCAATATTTTTTTTTTTTTAAGTTGTTAACCTCAAATATTTAACGATGCCATAGGGGAATTTCCACGGGTATTTTATAGTCGATTATTGACTTAAGAATTATGATTTATCAGAAAATCAAATCATGAAATTTTTATTTCTAGTGTAAACAAATCTGTTAAGTCAGCAATACTGAAAAAAAAAAAAAAATGAAAAAAAAAAAAAATCTGCACGTTCAAATCAAACCTTCAGAAAACATTGCAGGGGTTTTTGTTGAGTGTACTGGACAATAATAAAACGAATTTATTTTTCAGAATGTATTCGGGGTAAATGCAGGAAGCCATTGTGCAATCATTCTCTCGGCGGCTGCAATGAGACGGTCAACAAAAGCAACAATGGCAGAAGCACAAGCAGCGTCCGCTCCGATTGGTTTTTTCCAAAGGATACGGAAGTTGAACAACTGTGTCCCAGTGGTTGGCGTGGCAAAAACTGTAAAGACAGTGAGTTTTTATATTTCAGTTTTATCATTTTATTCATAAGGAATGGTTTTATCATAGCTAAGTGAAAATAAATCAAATACGGACCTCTACAGACCTGCAAATATTACGATATTATTTTTTGATATTATATCGTATAAGTGGAATGTATGTATTTTCTAAACGGTGACCTTTTATCCGTGC
This sequence comes from Acanthosepion esculentum, assembly GCA_964036315.1. Lineage (NCBI taxonomy): Eukaryota > Metazoa > Mollusca > Cephalopoda > Sepiida > Sepiidae > Acanthosepion > Acanthosepion esculentum. The sequence continues at coordinate 96,315,648 of OZ038483.1, read as the reverse complement.
CCGATGGTTATACTACACAGAAAATAGAAATTTATCTCTTTCTTATTCCCTCCCTCTCTCTTCCTCGCTATCTGATAGAAACACAGACACAATCGCATACATAGACATAGGTATGTAATTTTAAAAATATTCATCACTTCTTTATCTACTTGATTAAAAGGGAAAAGAATTAGAGTAAACATTTCAGTTATATATATATATATATATATATATATATATATATATATATATATATATAATTCTCAGAGTTAACTTGTAGAAAAAGACAATATGTATAAAGGTAAAAGACAATAGGAAAACTCTATTATTAGCTGACGCGTTGCATCCAATGTAGTTTTATTTCTAGGCAAAAAAGAAATGAACTTATTAAAAACAAAGTAACTATTAACAACAAAATCAACAAGAAATCAAAAGAAAATGATTCAATCCGTCATCACAACAATAAAAACAATATTTCCACACGTGACAGTACTTGACGTAATTTTCAGTTGACAATATGAATACAACAGCGTTTTTCTAAATTCTTCTAGTTGCAATACATTTTGGTTGTAGGCAATAGTTATTTATTGATGTAAGTTTGTGACTCTGGGTTTCAAGCTATTTGCGATCGTCAGGCAACTGAAAACCAGATTCACAAACTCAAATAAGTGTCTGACGATCGCAAATAGCGTGAAATCCAGAGTCACAAACTCACATCAATCCAACTAAGTATTTTAGCTCTATCACTGATACCGAGCGCTTTCCAATAAGTACCACGCATATATAATATATAAATAATAATAAAATTGCATATATATATATATATATATATATATATATATATATATGTATATATATACATACAAATTTTACACACACACACACACACATATATATATATATATATATATATATATATATATATATATATATATATATGCGTGTGTGTAAATTATTTCCAGATAGAGTGTATCTGTAAAGGAACAAAATTAATAAAAAGACAAGAGGAAAAACTATTCTTAGCCGACGTGTTTCATCCTCTGAGAGTCTTTATCAAGGCAAAAGTAAGGATTTATTTTGTTGCACGTGATGTCATTGGTTTATCAAGACTTTTAAATTTGAGAACGTTCATGAATATTGATTTTGATTTATGGCACTGTATGTCGTCCGCATGTTTTGATCGACAACATGATGAATATTCATGAACGTTCTCAAATTTAAAAAATATTCACACACACACACACGTATATATATATATATATATATATATATATATATATATATATATATATATATGTGTGTGTGTGTGTGTGTGTGTGTGTGCGTGTGTGTTGATGTTGGGGTGGGGCAATGGATAGCTTTTTTCTGTAAAAAGCAATATGAATAAAGACAAAATGGGGGAAAGATCTTGAGAGTCTCGCTATCGAATCCATTCTTGTCAAAATGTATATCTGCGCCCCGGAATTTTACAAATATTTTTACAAGATATGATCATTTTCCAACCCATGAAAATATTTTTTAAAAATCAAGGAAATGGGTAAATGAAGGCCTCCTATTTAAAATAAATAAATACATAAATTAATTTCTAAAGCTAAAATAAAATAATGATAAGTATTCAATAATAATAACGACATTTACTTACTTTCCTTTATTCGGCATTAAATTACATCACTTAGCATCCTCCATTGTTTACTTTCACACTTAGCCTGAAGAATATTTATGAGCGTTCTTAAGTTTACAAACTGAAAGCCCTACGATATTCTTACTTCTGTTTTAAATACGAAATAAAATCCTTCCATTTGTCTTGAAAGATTTGCCTTGCCATTATATATATATATATATATATATATATATATATATATGATAAATCTGATGATATTGTTCGTTTTTTAAAATGAATAACGGACATTTTAATGGCTATGATTTTTTGCATCACGTTGACGCGTGTTGAAATTCTCACAGTAATTAGTATTGTTGAAGTTATCGCTAATATTTTTGTTGAGATTTACAAACTCTACATTTCATTCAATTTCGAAAACCAATCGATGAAATTTGAATATGCTGATTTATTTGGAAAAATACTTCCACAAAACCCCAATTTCACTGTTTAATAATTTCTTTAATTTAATTTAATTTTATGATAAACAATCTTTTTCATGGTAAAGAATATTTTTTAACAAATTTTTTTTTCGTTTTTAACAGCGAACAATACATTGTTAAGATTTCTTACTCTTGAGCATGCGACGTGTAACTGGCCTTGCATATATATATATATATATATATATATATATATATATATATATATAGAGAGAGAGAGAGAGAGAGGGTCATTCAATAAATAAGGTGAATTTATCGGTATAAGGACTTCTAATACAGATAGAAGCTTACTTTTTTTTTCAACGTAGTCTCCCAGCACTGTCACACACTTTTCACATCTGTGCACAAGCTTCCGTATTCCCTCAGCATTAAAATCTTTGGACTGATGTCTCAGCCAGTCGCTCACCACACTTTTGACTTCATCATCACTTTTAAATTTCGTGCTTCTCGTAAACGCTTTCAAGGGACCAAACAGGTGAAAGTCTGAAGGTGCAAGGTCTGGGCTGTAAGGTGGATGAGGGAGCAGTTCCCAGCCCAGCTCGTTGATGGTCTGCACCGTTTGGGCTGCTGTGTGAGGCCTTGCGTTGTCATGACTCCTTCTGACTGATAACCCCTGCGTTTGTTCTTTATGTCTTTCAAAGTCCTTGCAATGTCATCCACTGTCACCCTTCTGTCAGACTGAATGAGGTCATTGACTGATTCGATCACCTCAGGAGACCTCACTTCTGTAGGCCTCTCAGGCCTGGCTTCATTCTCAACATTGCTCCGTCCTTCTTTAAACAATTTAACCCACTTGTAGACATTTTTTTGGCTGAAACATGTGGTACCATACACAATTGACATTCTCCTATGAATTTCAACTGGTTTGCACTCTTCAGCAACCAAAAACTTGATAACTGACCGCTGTTCAATCCTGGAGCATGCTTCTTGGTCGGCCATCTTTGTTAATCGCCAAAACTCTCTTTTTTTTTTAATCTGCAAAAGAAATTAAATCCATGTGAAAAAGAAGTAAAACGAAAAAAAATTAAAAAAGAGTAAGCTTCTATCTGTATTAGAAGTCCTTTTACCGAAAAATTCACCTTATTTATTGAATGACCCTCGTATATATATATATATATATATATATATATATATATATATATATATATATATATATATATGTGTGTGTGTGTGTGTGAAAGCAAAAGGAAAGATATGCAAAAAACAATATTGCATTTTTATTAAATATGTATTTGTTGTTTTGATCATTGAATTTTTTTATAATAGTGGGAGTATTTTATCTGTTAAATAATATTTTTAATTTTTCCCCAAAAATGAATGAAAATTAATTGTACTAACCTACGCACCTTATTAAAACCAACTGTACTTTGTAACCCCTTACCTGTTTTCACGTCTCCCCAAATTTTGGTTTCGATCGGTTAATGTATGGCTATTTTAGAGGGTGTGACGAATGGACGGACGGATTATCAGAGGTCACAGAATTTTATATATAGATAAACTCACATCGTTGTTGTTTAATAGCAGTAACGGAACATTTATTGATTTTTCTGTTAATTATTATTTCAGGGTGCGAACCAGGAACATATGGCTACAACTGCAACAACACTTGTCAATATTGCAGGGGTTCCTCTAATTGTGACCATGTCACTGGTGACTGTAGGTTTGGCTGCCAAGCTGGATGGACAGGGCCTCAGTGCGACAAAGGTGAGTACTTTGCTGGAATTTAAGATTTTCTTTAGTTGAAAATTCGCTAGAAAACTACCTGCTGGAAAGGATAAATTGATGCCCGAGTTATCCGTTTGCCTGCTTGTCTCCATCTTTATAAGCTTATATAGACTTACTCAATGTACGATAAAAACCGATTTATAGTAATAAGTAAATATTGTATAACATCTTCAAGTTACTAATTCCCTTGGAAAACCTCGGTCTATTTTCCTCTTATTAAAGGTTAAGAGTAAAGTAGGTTCTCTCGCCTTGCGTAGCAGCCAGTCTAGGAGAAGGAAAAGTCCGAATTATCCCCCACCCCATCACACACATACACACGCTTGTTGGTATATTCAGGAAATGAGACGGTTGTGGTATCGTCGTCGGCTTTACCTCGTATCCAAGAATTTAATTTCTTCTTTGCTGATCGCTTACTTTATGATGCTGGTGTTAAAAACTACATTGACCGCCAACATGCAGCTTCAGGACTAGAAGCTTCCAGTTTCACCAAAACCTGCTGTTTAACTTTGAAAGATTTGGTTGGAGTTGAAAGAAAATCACAGTAGAAAAAATTGTTGACGGCGTAAATTTGACCTCAACTTGCCAGGAATTGACCGACACACTTGATTTCATTATCTTCCTCTGTGGCGCATGCAGAATCCAGTTATGGAACAGCCGCAGACTCTGTTATAATTTTGGGTGGCACCGTATGTCATGCGTAGCACTCTTCATCCGCTGGTTCAACCGTTGAGATCTGTTGCAATCATCATACGCTTGTTCCAACGTTGGGGTCATTTGGGTTGATCACGCTTAGTCTAGGTTCTCGTCTTCGTCTTTGCGGCCAAGGGTAGAGCTATAAGGAGTTTAGAAATCATGAGGCATCGCCCACGGAGTCATTGGACCAGGCAAGCCGCTTTCACCACGACAAGGAGCGACCATCGGAAGATCAAAATGTAATTGATTGTTAAAAAATTCACCATCATTTACATTAATTTTTTTGTGTTAGCAATTCACCCGTGAAGGTGATCTTGGATGGGATTGAATGTACTTGGGAAAATAAAAGAAATGAAAATAACTACAACTTCTTCTTGAATGAGTTTAATAACAACATTAATAAATTGATCCGTGAATTTGAGAGGATAAAAATAAATAGACATAATACGTCCAGATTATTCAACCAAACATGCTGGAATGAACACACACACACACACACACACACACACACACACACACACACACACACATACATACATATATATATATATATATATATATATATATATATATATATATAGTTCGAGTTCAAATTCCAGTCGAATCCATTACATTTGAGGTTATGAGGTTGGGTTGAAGGCAACACTCGTGATAATCAGGTGCGGACCAAAGGTCGATTTATGAACAGCCAGGTTTATCTATATAAACACGCACAGAAATCTGTTGACAGAGTGATTGGCTCGTCTGCTGTCGAGTGCAGTCGAGCTGGGTAGAAAGAGGTCGGAGACTGGAAGTGACGTCAGAGATTAGAACCAAACGCCCGCTAACATATTTTGTTGATATAAGTACGAAGATATCTCTCCACCCAGCTCGACTGCACTCGACGACAGACGAGCCCCAAAACAACCTTTTGATTATTGTAGCTTGTTCGACGTTTCCGTGCTAATACCCTTGGAAAAGGTATCAATCCTCGTCTTCTCCCTCCAGCTATGGGTAATTAGCAGGCCAGACTGGGTTCTATAATCGAATCATATGTGCCGGTGTCTGGCTGCCGGTTTTTATGAAATGAACTGCTTGACCCTCATACGTGGAGTACGACGGGAGAGTCCACAACACACACACACACACACACACACACACAAACACACACATTTTATATATATATTTATAGATTACATTATTTTTCTTCTTTGTATTCATTGTAGGATGTGAAGCCAATTTCTACGGAGAAGATTGCAAATTTACTTGTGGTCATTGTCTCATCCCGACAAAATGCAACAAATTTAACGGCACATGCGAAGGAGGTTGTTTACCTGGTTACAAAGACAGCACTTGTCAAGGACAAGGTAAGGGGATTTGCCTATTTGTCTATGTCTTATTCTTTCTCTATATATTAAAACACCAGTCCCCGTACAATCAGCAAAGTTAACCAATGTCGTGCTTGGTAGCGAGATGGGTGACCGCTTGGGAATACTAGGTGCTGTAAGCTTGGATGTGAGGATGGTTTAATGGATAATGGGGCGGAATTGTTAATCGTTGAACTGAGCTACAATACTCGATGGGTTTGTTACTTGCGCGCAAAATAGCCTTTGGAGAAGCTATGGAAAAGTACGAATTCACCTCTTCTAAAAGACTTGTATCACTAAAACCATTATAATCTCAAAAATAAAATAAAATAAAATTGTGTGCAGAATATTTAGATTTCAGCATTAAATAACCCATAGAGGCGTTAATCTAACACTTTCGCCCCAGCCCCTCAACCTCCAACGTCTTACTCTCTGGGTTGAGGTGTCTACATGGAAGATGATCGAGATAATTTTTTATCGGTTAAAATTTGAAATAGAGCTTACTAAGGCTATGAGGAACTTTGAAATTCACATGATTTTGGGTTGAAGGCAGCACTTGTGATAATCGTGTGCGGACCAAAGGTCGATTTATGATCAGCCAGGTTTATCTATATAAATTCGTTCCTACCAGCTCTAACAAAGCCTCATTCTCTTCAAACTTCTCTTAAAAAAATATGTGTATGTTTGTGTGTGGTTCTATGTGTATGTTTGTGTGTGGTTCTATGTGTATGTTTGTGTGTGGTTCGCAAATTCTCTCTGTTACATTGATATGCCGCTCCACAAAAACAACCAAGGAAGCAAACACCGCAGGATCTCTCTGTAGACTTGCTGAATGATCACCTGGCTCTGTGACAAGAACTCACCGTGGACGATGCCCATAGCCCACAGCATACCCAGTCCCGTTACATTTCAGACAGACCTCTTATACTAAAATCGATATTTTTAATTAATTAATGTTTTTTCTTTAACATATGTAAATTCCACATTGTGTTTTAAATTACATTTTGCTTGGTTTTAAGAGACAAATTTATTAATTGCATTTCTCTGATTATCCCATAAATGGTATTTTATCTGATTATCCCATAAATGGTATTTTATCTGATTATCCCATAAATGGTATTTTATCTGATTATCCCATAAATGGTATTTTATCTCATAAATGGTATTTTATCTGATTATATCCCATAAACGGTATTTTATCTGATTATCCCATAAATGGTATTTTATCTGATTATCTCATAAATGGTATTTTATCTGATTATCTCATAAATGGTATTTTATCTGATTATCCCATAAATGGTATTTTATCTGATTATTCCATAAATGATATTTTATCTGATTATCCCATAAATGGTATTTTATCTGATTATCTCATAAATGGTATTTTATCTGATTATCCCATAAATGGTATTTTATCTGATTATCCCATAAATGGTATTTTATCTGATTATCCCATAAATGGTATTTTATCTGATTATCCCATAAATGGTATTTTATCTGATTATCTCATAAATGGTATTTTATCTGATTATCTCATAAATGGTATTTTATCTGATTATATCCCATAAACGGTATTTTATCTGATTATCCCATAAATGGTATTTTATCTGATTATCCCATAAATGGTATTTTATCTGATTATCCCATAAATGGTATTTTATCTGATTATCTCATAAATGGTATTTTATCTGATTATCTCATAAATGGTATTTTATCTGATTATCTCATAAATGGTATTTTATCTGATTATCCCATAAATGGTATTTTATCTGATTATTCCATAAATGATATTTTATCTGATTATCCCATAAATGGTATTTTATCTGATTATCTCATAAATGGTATTTTATCTGATTATCCCATAAATGGTATTTTATCTGATTATCTCATAAATGGTATTTTATCTGATTATCCCATAAATGGTATTTTATCTGATTATCTCATAAATGGTATTTTATCTGATTATATCCCATAAACGGTATTTTATCTGATTATTCCATAAATGATATTTTATCTGATTATCCCATAAATGGTATTTTTCTTGTCATTGTCCAGTGATGGTGTTCCGGAATACGAATAGCAAGATGTCCACCATTGTCCCAATATTGGGGGTTTCCGTTGGTGTTCTCATCACTGCTTTGTCCGTCATGATTATCTACTTCATTTGCCCTCGACCAAGATGTCCAACGGTCTCGAGTCCGTTCTGCCGACTAGACCAGGTCCAAACCGTAAGTCCGGTTTTTTAATTCTCTAATTTAAAAATTAAATATTGATTATCACATGTGATTATTAATAATATGTGTTTCTATGGCTTCGCTTGTGTTGGCAATATTTTAAGGGGACTTTATTATTTGCTAGTTTTAACCCTTGAAAATTTCAAGGTTTTCCTATTTGAATTTTGTGATGAATCTTAATTTTTAAGTTAATGATTGAGTAAGCTTATGACAAGTTCTACGACAATAAAACATCTGTAGAATTTCCCCTATCAAACCGTTAAACATTTCAACTTAACAACTTTAATAAACACTATTACATTGCTCGGGCTATCATCCTCATCTTTTTGTCATATTTATCACAACGTTTCGGCCGTTGTACACTCCGGCCTTCTTCAGGTGGCTGGAATGTCGAACTGAACCCTTTATTTCGCTCGCTGGGGTAGACTGTTCTAGTTCCACTTGCCATGTTTAATGGATGTCAGTTATCAGTTATCTCGTATTAATTCCGCTCTCTAATTTCTCCACTGACTTAACCAGGTATTGAACTCACACTCTTTGGGTCCTGTTAATGGATCTAACTAACGCCTTTATCCACCTGATTTTTGTAGTTTTTTTTGGAAGAGGGAGGAAAGTTTATCCAACAGCTTCGTTATCTATGAAAAACCCTTACTTGATTTGGTATAATGCAGCGTTAAAAATAATCCTAGCAGTAACGGAATTGCTTTGCTTTGCTACACATTTTGCCTTTTCATTGATTATTTAGCCTCGAAATTTAGAAGAACGTGTCTACGAAAGAATGCAGCGCGGTCGCTACGAACTCAGTCGGTCTGACCTCATTTTGACCTCTGAACTTCTGGGCCATGGCCATTTCGGACAGGTCACCAAAGGATACGTTAAGAATATCCCTGTTGCAGTTAAATCCCTCAAAGGTAAGTTTTATTTCTTCCAGTGAACATGGTAATAACTGAAGATGATGTTTTAAGATATTTAAGCGCATGTACGGACTTTCGTAGTTCGTTGCCTTCCAAGCCTTAACTCTCACCTATAATAGACAAAAATGGGAGTTGTTAATAATGAAAGAACAAGGAAGGCTTCAGCAAGATTAGAAACGATAAACTTTGGTGAATGCAGTCAAGCACGAAAAGCCCAGTAGCACTCACTAACAAGGAGGTCTATCAAATCTCCACGTTCTCCACTCAGGATTGTCCCGCGGGATATTAGCCTAGTAAATAATGTAAATTTAAAAAAACATCTAGTTTGTAGGATATCGAAGAAGATTTCCTCAGTACGTTTTTGCTTATCGATACAAAAGCATTCAGCCCTTTTGACAACATCTTTTATTCATTATATGTGTATATATATATATATATATATATATATATATATATATATATATATATATATATGGTTTGGTTTGGTTTACGTCATATCAACCTCAATGGGTTATTTAATACCGACAAGAGTTTTACTGCTGGTAATATTTTTTTTTTCAAAAAGTATTTCTGGTAATATTTTTTCAAAAAATGTATTGCTGGTATTTTTTTTTTAAATGGTATTTTTGGTAATATTTTTCCCCCAAAAGTATTGCTGGTAATAAGTTTTTCTTCAAAATTATATTGATGGTATTAAAATCTATTTTACACGTTTTAACTCAGTTTGTGGGTTAACTATTTGCCCATAGCTGGGACCCTAACAGGTGCTGCAACCCCGGGTCAGGGTGAACCTTGGAACACCAGCAAATAAGTGGTGGTTTCACGCTCCTCAAAACTTCCTGATCAGAGGTCTTGCTGTCAGATGTACTTATCGTCTTACCCAGGACGCGGATGTAGTTTATTGTCATACCCAGGACGGATATATATGTATATATATTGAAAGCGTAATTTTTCAGCCGTAACAACCATATTTCCTGGCTTACGGCACCGCGCAAATAAACAATGTATTCCACCTTAAAAGAACGATTTATAGTTTTAACTGGTGTTTTTCGATATCTTGAAATTGATGGAATTGCTTCCCTTATCCTTTCTTTTTCTTTATTCTTTTTTCTCCCCCCAACACCGCCCCTTCCGCTTTCTTTGTCTTTCTTTCTTTCTTTCTTTCTTTAACTTCTAACAGAGAAGTTGTGGAGCATGGAGTGAAAACGGTGAGAGTAAAAACGGTGAAGCTGTTTTCTTTTTTTAAGAAGTGCCACGTGTAGTAGAACATCCCATCGATATCATACAAGAATCGATGGTAGACAAAACAGTTATGCACATGTGACAAGTGTAATTCTAGTAAAATATTCTTTCTTTCTCTCTTTTTTTTGTTTCTCTTTGCTTTCTCTCTATTTCCTTCACCTTTCTTTCTTACTGTGTATTTCTTTCTGAGTTTGCTTTTTCTCTCCCTTTTCTTCTTTTTTCCGTTGTTTGTTTCTTTCTTTCTTTTACATTTCTTTCATTTTTTAAATCTATTTTTTGCCTTCTTTCTTTGCTTTCTCTTTCTATGTCTTTCACTTTCCTTCCCTTCTTTCTTTTCACTTTATATCTATTTCTTTCAATCTCTTGCTTAATTTTTTTCATTTATCTTTTCGTTTTCTTTTTCTTCACCTCCCAATGTTGTTTTCTCAACTCTTTCTTTCTTTCGTTCTTTTTTCTTCTATTCTTACACATTTTCTTTCTTTCTCCTTATTTTTTCTTTCTTTAGTTTTTTCTTTCTTGTATTATCATTTCCTTCCTTCCTTCCTTCCTTCCTTCCTTCCTTCCTTCCTTCCTTCCTTCCTTCCTTCCTTCCTTCCTTCCTTCTCTCTTGTTTGTTTGTTTGTTTGTTTGTTTGTTTCTTTCTTTCTTTCTTTCTGTATGAAAACTAAAATTATTCGTTCTAATTTTAATGGAGTCCCATTCATTTCTTTTTTCACATAGAAAATGCATCTGAAAAAGATAAACAGGACTTCATGAACGAACTGAACATTTTAAAGAAAGTTGGCTATCACCGAAATGTCGTCTGCCTTGTAGGAGCATGCCACATTCATGGTAAGTCTATCAATATAACCTGATTTTTTAATTAATATGAATTTATTATCTTTGCTTAAACGTATTCTATTTTTATCCGTGAATAAAGATATTTATTCAACATGATTCTATATCAAAATGGTGATTCTAGACATTACAGAATCATGATTTATATTATTTCTCTTCTGTTTATGATCGTTTTTTAAAAATAATTCGACCCTAAGCAAGGCAATAAAGCCACTAGGACGCAAGAGATTATCGAGTGTTAGCAAATATGATAAAAAAACTCTACTATTAATGAGAAAGGACAATAAGAGAGTAATAATTAAGAAGACAGAAGATAACGATTGACATTGCATTTAAATTTTTGAAGATCGAAGTTGACTAGGAAGCAAGAAACTGGAAGAGATTTCCACAAGCGAGAAGTGCCATAGAAAAAACCGTTAGCATAGAACTTAAGGTTACATCTAGCCATTTCAACTGTAAATTGATGAGACCTCGCCGCCAATCTAGTACTGAGGCTTAAATTCATAAAGTCTAGGTGCCATAGAGTAATGTTTATCCGGACAAATACCATGAAAATATTTACAGTAACGGCACATGGAAGTTACGTTACGGCGGTGAGAAAGGGACTAAAGTCGAGATGCCAGGTCAAGACCAATAACATTGCAGATTCTTCTTTGAATTTTTATCCAGAATCTCTAAATGTATAGTAGGAGCACCAGACCAGATGTGGCAGAAATATTCGAAGCAAAGACGAATGGTAGACATATAAATATGTAAGATATATTGCCGAGAAAAATTGTCTAACACGACTTGAGTGAAGAAACTTTCTTATCTGCAGTCTTAGCAATTGATTCAATCTACTCTTTCCACTTGTCAGCTGAAAACGTTAGTCCGAGGAGGCGCAGTGGGTCACTCTCCTGGACGTTAGCATCAGCCATGCTGCCGGAAAATTAAAAGGGTTCTCTCAGTAAATGAGAGGAGATTCGTTTTTGAGGCGTTAAAATTAACAAGCCACTCCTTGCCCCTACAGATTGTAGGCCATTTTTTAAAAAAATCAGCTGTCAATTTGATTTTATCGAACCGATCAGACTTACTATTAAGACAGGAGTAAATCGATGCCGAGTCGAGAACTGACGACTTCAGGAAGGTCATTTATATAAATTAGGAACAAAGTAGGTCCAAGGATAGAGACCTGGGGAACACTGACATTAATGTCAGTGTTCCCCAGGTCTCTATTTTTTCTATGGAAATAAGATCTAGGAGGGTGACCATTTAAGACAACTTTTATTTCGTGAGGGATGGCCATCATCATGTTTGTGTCGTCTCCCTTCAGGACGTGGGATGTCATAGCTCTCTTCTCCATAACATCTTACCCTTACACCCCTCTTATTATTCTTCCTACTCCCTGTTCTACCACCCACTCACAAAAGCCCGTTAGGTAGGTTAATTTCCGTTTCCCTCTTCTCTCATTTCCTTCAATATATCATGAGAATGTTAAACTTTTCCAAGTAGCCTTTTCTTGTTATATATCTTAGCCGTTCTGTCGCTTTCTGATTCTAAGTACCATTTTTTGTTTCCATTCTCCTTAAGACTTCCTCGTTTCCCTCATGCTCCATCCACTATCATCCTTCTTATAGAAACATATTACTCTTGCCTCAAGTCTTCTCTTTATCTGTGACAAAATTATCCATCATTCACTGCCATATATAGGAGAACCAATATTCCCTATCTGTTTATCATTATTTTCTTTCTTTCTAACGAAATTTTCTTTTCCCTTTATATTTTGTTTAGCTTTTAGAAACCATTTTTCGTTATTCCAATGTGCCTTCGGATTTCGGTGTCAGATTTTGCGTCGATTGTGAATATCACTGGCTAATTTTTCTTTTTTTTTTTTTGAGTTTTGAAATTAGATCTCAAAATGTTTTCTATCATTTCCTTCCATTTCACGTTCACTGACTAACCAACTGCAAATAAGTACGTGTACTGGTTTCTATTTGATAATTTGTTTATACAGTATCAGACATTTCCAATTCTGTACTGTTTCTTGCGGGTAAGAAAACTTAGTGTCATCAGAAAAGATCATTTAATAAGAGATTTTCTGTTTCTTTGTCCTAAGTCTTCTTACTCGACATGAGTAGAAAGAATGCCACAATGAAACAGAACAAAAAAAAAAAAAGATCTGTAAGCAAAAAGGATGCAGGAATTTACAGAAGAAGACATATTGGGAACAGTCCCGAAAATTCTCAAACAAAGATTTGGAATTGCCAAAAGATTATAAAAAAGTACACTATTACGAAAGACTGCAAGAACGTTGGCAAATGTCTTAGAGCTTTTTAAAATAGAAAATACATACAAATAAAGTGACATGCAGTTAATTAAGCAAAAGCATTCAGATAAGAATAATGCAGTAACATAAGTCGTAGGTAGAAAGTACTCAGAGAGTACGTAATTCCGCCAAAAACTAAAAAAATGAAAAATCAGGTTATGGATCTTTTTTTGTCATTGTCTACTGTAATCATTGACCGACGCTGATGGTCTGCATCTATGTTGTCTGATAGAAATACTGTTATTAAATGGACTCCCTCCCTTGTTTTATTCAGGTATTCTTTACGTCGCTCTTGAGTATGCAATGTACGGTGATCTTCGGAGCTACTTACGGAGAAGTCGCAAAGAGAAAGGCAGTATTTACACAAACAGTGGATTACCAGTCATAAACCTGAATCAGTGCATGCTGCTCCAGTTGGCTCTTGACGTTGCCACTGGACTTGCGCATTTGGCAGACCGGCAGGTGAGTACACACACACACGCACACACGCGCACACACACACACACACATATACATGTATATATATATATATATATTATGAAATGGATTAAGTCCAACAATTATTTAATATATTTTCTGTTTATAGGTTATTTTAATAGATACAATTTATTTAAGTAAATGCTCATTTAAAAAAAAAAAAAACTGTATTAATTACATTTACAGCCTGAATATACGAGAAATATCGTAGAAAATATGCGTTCCCCGATAAGAATCGCACCTGTATCCTATACGGAACCGTCAATTGAGGTGACGTGCTATACCTCTCAGCTACAGAGAAAGCGTCTGGTTAGCAAAGTCCAATATATATATATATATATATATATATATATATATATATATATATATATATATATATATATATACACACACACACACACACACACACATATATATATATATATATTCATTAATGCATGTTTCATTAAATAATAATTTCAACGATAATGTGATTAAGCTTATCAGATTAAGCTTGTCTATATTATTTAATGAAACATGCATTAATGAAAAATTGCAGCCGAAATATACACAATATATATATATTATATATATATATATATTTGTTGATGTAGTCTCTAAAGGAATTTCACTGGTTTGGGACTGGTTTGTATGTTATCATTCATTGAGTTTAATTGTCGTTTTCCATCATGCAGCACCGATTTACTTGTGGCTGGAGGTGTCTTGTGAAGTACTTACAAAGGAATCTCACTGGTTTTCGAACTGGTGTCTCTCATATCATTCATTTGTTACTATTTCACCGCATGGTACTTGTATACTTGTGGCAGGAGGCGTTTAAAATGTTTCAGAGTCAAATCATCGATTTGTCTCATAATATTGGACAAGTTAATGAGTAACCTCTCTGCTGTCAATGGTGCCTTATACTGACTTCGAGCGAGTTGCCTTGGATAGATATAACTGGCGATATTTATTCCAGAATGGTATCAGAAATTTTGAAATGAGCCGTATTGACCGAAGAGACGAAAGACAACGGTGAAAAGCACCTGCAAATACTATGTAACGAGATCATATGTGAACTTGTATGCAGGTAACTGGTGAGACTGAAGTTTCATGTACGACACAAACATAAAATCTGAATGAGGTTGTCGGATCATCATACGTCGAAAATCGATGGAAATTCCATCATATAAAGATCAAGTGTACTTCTATACTTATTATACGTGAGAAATATAATTTGAGAACTATAGTTTGAAATCTATATGTAAACCGTGCATGTGGGAAGAGGTTGTTGTATATTTGCCACTGGCGCCAGCATTTGGGGTTCGAGCTCAGGTAAAAACGTTTTTGAATGATGAATTTCAAGGCACGTAGGCTAACTATCGCACTTAAAAAAGTATTTGCTAAAATTTTATAACTATCTAAACACATACATATGCGCAAACATACACACGCACACGTACGATATCCACTAAATATATGCGTACATTCATTCTTTTAAAAATGATTATTTTCTAGAAAGATGGCTGGCGAGATATTTCGCCAAAAACTTTTCTTTCTGAACTGGTTGTCAAGGTATCTTGCAAAAGATTTTTTGTTGTTGTTGTTGTTCCTTAGAGTGGTTGATGTGATATCCCGTCAGAGGGTTGATGAGATATTTGTCGAAACAATTATCTTCTGAACTAGTTAAGGACATATCTCGTAAGAGATTTTTTTTTGTTTTATCGGGAAAATGATGAGATGTATCACCAAAGACATTCTTTGTTCTAAGTTTGCTTACTCTAGCAACGAATCCGGTTGTAATTTCAGACAATTCGCACATGCCAATGAAGGCAATGAAAACAACCATTTCCCTGGAGCTCCTGACGTGATAACTATCCAATCAGTCAGTTATGTGCCATGCGTGAGACACGATTAGGCAATCATGTATCTTTCGATACATGACTGACGAGGCAGGTTTTTTTTCCCGCAGTAGGTGGCCATTTATATCTGCGGTAGACCAGTTGCCATCCAAGGCTATAGAACCTGGTCTGTTCTGCTATCTACCCATTGCTGGGGGGGGGGGGGAAGAAAAGGATTCATACCTTTCCAAAGGGTATTAGTACGTAAGTGAATGTAATGGATTTCACTGGAATTTGAACTCGGTTCTCCGATTCCTCAATCCGAGCCGCTATCCATTACTCCACCGTGCCTCCAAAGTTATCCTCTTTTCTTTTCTTTTCTTTTCTTTTCTTTTCTTTTCTTTTCTTTTCTTTTCTTTTCTTTTCTTTTCTTTTCTTTTCTTTTCTTTTCTTTTCTTTTCTTTATTTTTTATTTTTTATTTTATTTTTTTTTTTAAACAAAATAAAAGTTTTCATAAAATAATTTTTTTCTGAAAATGAATAGAAGCTTTATACATGAGTATTATCACGTAAGTGTATGCAGTGGATTCCACATAAACTTGAAGTCGGCTCTCCGATTCCACCATCCGAGCTGCTATTCATTACTCCACGTGCCTCCTCTTGAATATGATGTTATAAAATAGAAAATTAAATGAACATTCTCTTGTATAGTTTTCAGATTTTTTTAAAGTACTGCGAGAACATATTTTCAATATTTTATATTAGCATACTATATCTGTTATCATTGCTATTAACACAATGGTTTGAACCATACATTTTTTCGATCTATATCCTTTTTATTGTTGGAATCATATAGTCTACGTGCTTAAAAGGAGTGAAGAAGAGGGGACAGGTCCGAAATAATTTCTAAAGGCCAGATAGGATAAGGAACATATCAAACTGAAAATTCCCTTCGCCTGTAAATTTCCCGTGTATCCCAATGAACTTAATGTACTAAGGCCTTAATTTTACTATGATAAATAAATATCAAAACCATCTGGAACTGAATATAAATCCGCCAAAACTACACCTTCGGGACAGTGACATAGTGGATATAGGAGTTAGTTAAAATTTTGTCACTGTCATCTAGTGGTCGTCAGGTAAATCCCGGGACTAAGTAGTGAAACAATATGCATTGGTCCAGTAAGAACGGATAACAATTGGAATCACAGGGATAATATAAAATAACAATAAACAGATATCCCATATCAGGGAAAACATGTAGATGGCTGACTTACGGCCGCACCACGTTGAAACACTTCTCCTCCCAGCTATGGGTTAATTAATAGGACTTGTATCACTAAAACCATTATTATCTCCAAAAATAAAATTGTATGTACGAAATATTTAGATTTCGGCCTTAAATAACCCATGGAAGCATACTAACAATTCCTCATCTCAAAAAGGAAATGCAAAGTGACATTAATGAAAATATTTTTCAAAGAAATTTATGCGCATGCGCGTGAGATTCTTTTTTTAAATGAATAAATTATGCATATGAACTTTTTTTCAGATTATCCATCGAGACGTTGCAGCCCGAAATATTTTGTTAGGCGAAAACCTTGTTGCTAAAGTTGCCGACTTCGGATTGTCGAAGAACGATGACACTTATGTGAAAGTCTCTAATGTAAGTAATTTTGATAATTTATCAGGGAGGGGCACTGCCTATATCAGTATCTTATATATAGCTTAGACCAACCTGGGCGATATCTCCCACCAGTGGCCGATTTCAACTGTTGGATGAGCGCTGAGCAACTGAACAGAAAATGGTGGGCGATTGTAAATTTTGGTGGGCGATATGGGATTTTGAGTATTAAAAAGATATTTCAATATATGCTACCCGAAAAAATATTAAAAAGAGATATGCAAAGAGCTTGTATAAAAAAAAATCAAGGGAATGCTTGACTCGCATTCCTTGATAAGATATAAATATCCCCGCAAACAACAAATATTTTGGCATTTTCTATAGTTTTTAGAAGAGTCATTGACATTCAAATAGGTCTTCAGACGAAATAACACTTTTTTCGGATATAAATCAGATAAGGGAAGACCAAGACCAACAAAAATATTCACTGAATTTTTATTAATTGCTAGTGTATATTCTTTTTAATTTTATAATTATGGACAAAAGTCGTTTAATTTTTTGTCGACGTTGCAATGCTAACCCTAACCATAAAATTAAATTATATATATAGTTTTCAAGTTTACTTTTAGTTGCTCTTTAATACGGTAGTATCAGCAGCAGCTACTGTATAAGTCAACGTTATTTATTACCTCCCTTTGATATTTTTACTACATCATAAAGTTAGTTTATGAACCAGTAACAAACTTTTAAGAAATAATTTTGGTATATTTTTGAATATTTACTATACAGGTGGGTGGTAGAAAATTTTTCCATGTGAAAGTGGACTATAACGCAAAAAAGAAAGGTTGGGAATCCCTGACCTAGACTCTATAACTTAGCAGAGAAACACAAACTTAATGTTCAATAGTGACCTACTATCTCTGGTAAGAACGTGCAAACTACAAAAGGCTGCTTCTCCGATCGCTACAGTTTTAACTTGTTTAAGTACAGAGTTAACCGTTATCTTCCCCACATATCCCTATAAACTGTGCCTCTTACTTTGTAACTCTCTACATCAAGTTGATGAACATTATTGCAAAAAATAAACAAACAAAAAACATTTTTTAAAAATTTCACAACACTATTACCCGAACCAGCACGCTTATTAAATTTGTATTAGGTTGGTGCAAAAATAATGTCGTTTTTTGACGTTCAACTTCATGTGAGAAAACGACATTATTTTTGCACCAACCTAATATATATAAAAAACCGGTGGAACTTTTATTTAAACCGGCATATTTATTATATAATTTTATAAATACCCACCGAGAATGACCCTTGTATTCTGTACAAAAGATTATATAATATACAATTCATTCATTTTCACAAAAGATTATATAATATAGAATTCCAACATTTTCCCAAAAGATTATATGATATACAATTTACTCATTTTCACAAAAGATTATGATATACAATTTACTAATTTTCACAAAAGATTATATAATATAGAATTCACTCGTTTTCACGAAAGGTTACATGATATACAATTTACTCATTTTCACGAAAGATTAAAATTAGAATTCACACATTTTCCCAAAAGATTATATAATATACAATTTACTCATTTTCACAAAAAGATTATGATATACAATTCACTCATTTTCACAATATTTTCTAATATAGAATTTACACATTTTAACAAATACAGTATTCACTCATTTTCACAATATTTTCTAATATAGAATTTACACATTTTCACAAATACAGTATTCACTCATTTTCACAATATTTTCTAATATAGAATTTACACATTTTCACAAATACAGTATTCACTCATTTTCACAATATTTTCTAATATAGAATTTACACATTTTCACAAATACAGTATTCACTCATTTTCACAAAAGATCATATAATATAGAACTCACTCATTTTCATAAAAGATTATAATATAGAATTGACTCATTTTTACAAATGATTATCTAATTGATCATTGTCACAAAAGATTATATTACAATTATATTATAATTATAATATTATAAAATTATTATTACATTTTCACAAAAGATAATGTAATATACAATTCACCCATTTTCTTTTCTTTCTTTTCTTTTTTTTCCCAAATTTCCTACGGTTGTCACAGACCCGAGTTCCGGTTCGATGGATGGCGATTGAATCGCTTTTCAACAATGTCTACACTGTACAGAGTGACGTGTGAGTATTATTAGTGGTTTGTAAAACAACCCTTTGCGTCGTTGGTTCCATTACTTTCTAGTTATGTCTCTAGAACGGAGTTATTTAGTACTATAACTTGTCGTATAGACCGACCTCTGTACTTTTGTCTACTTGAAACGTCCTCTAGACGAGTGATGTAATATCATCGTTGACATAAAACTCGCTACAGTCGGTTAGAATAAGTTTTTGTAGTATATGCTGCCATCTTCTTCTTTTAGCCGCCTAAAACACAAGATACACAACCTTTGAACCCAATGTAGATGGATAATAGATGGACAAACCCGAGTCCTATTTACAACATCTAACGCTAAACTTTCTATCACGGGGCTGTATGCTTTAAGTCTCGGCTTAAAATTTGGAACTTGAATAATAAAGGAAGACAGCCTAACGAACTTAACTAAAAACTATAGGGTTTTACACAATCTATCATCGCTGCCACCCTCGCCAATACTGAAGAAACAACACTACCGAAGCATCAACATATATATATATATATATATATATATATATATATATATATATATGTGTGTGTGTGTGTGTGTGTGTGTGTGTGTGTGTGTGTGTGTGTGTCGCCCCTTACATCTGGCCAGCTAAATCTCCAAACTGCAAGCCCTTGATTATTACGTGTGGGCGCAGTTGAGCGAGAGAGCAACAAAACTCTTTGTAACACCAAAGATGAATTGAAGGCAAGGATTATGCCAGCATTCACCAACTTAAACAAAGAGACCGTCTAGAAGAGTTGCAGGAGATTCTGAAGTCGTCTGGGGACCGTGGTTGAAGCCAATGGCGACTTTATTGAATAAATTTACTCTTTAGTATTTCAATATATTTTCTGTAATTTTGGTAAATATACCTGTTGAAATGAGATGTCAGTCTTACGTTCGTTTTTGCGTCATTTAGAAGACAATTTATCATCGTACCTTATATATATATATATACATATATACATACCTACATATATATATATATATATATATATATATATATATATATATATATATATATATATTATTCCATCAATTAAGATATTTAGTCTGAAGAGGTCTTTTTGAAGGCCGAAACTAAACTTGTCACATAATTTTTTTTCATTGTATCATTCAATTACCCACCACTCTTTATGTTATAAATTTTAAATGTTTTATTTCTTTTTTTTTCCAGTTGGTCATTTGGTGTTTTAATGTGGGAAATCGTGACCTTAGGTGGAACTCCATTTGCGGGCATCGACACACAGGACCTGGTTAACAGATTGAGGGAAGGCTTTCGAATGAAAAGACCGGCTCAGTGCGATGCCGCCTTGTAAGTTTTCACTCTTTTATTTTTTAAAGCAGGCTTTTTTTTATTACTTTACATGCCTTACTTCTTATATATTTTTTTGTAATTCTAACTTTGGCAAGCGTTCATAATAAACTTGCAGACACAAGTATCAATCATCGGATTTCCAAAGCGAGGAATTATTATTATACGTTAATCTGGGTAATATTCAATGGCACCTCCCCTGGTAAAAATACTTACGAAAGTTGATACTTATCTTGATACAAGAGAAGATTTTGATAAATGTCGATGTAATCGTAGCGTGCCGACAATCCATGCAAAAAGTACTATCGCCGTGTCGAGTTCAAATTCTAGTCGAGTTAGTTGCGTTCGCTTTCGTTCAAATTCCTTTGAGAAAAGTATGAATCCATCTTCTCTACCAGAGCAATGTGCAGGGCAGACTGACCTCTCTAGCCTCGGCTGGTAGCCATTCTTGGAGGCGGAAAGCTCTGAATTCAGAACCACTTGGCCATGCCGCTGGCGACTCCATCTCGTAAAGAAATATTTGCTGCAGCAACACCAAGCGCGGTGGGGCTGTGATCCTATTCTCCACAGGGGTGTAATGACACTGAGAAGGGTGTAAATGCGGGAAAAGTTAGAAGCAAAACCAAGTGATTTCTTAAGGTCGGACTCGAAGAATAAAAGTAAGAGGTGGGAAACTGTGACGCGAGAAAGGAAACATTAGCCTATTTGGGGTTAAGGTCTAAGCAGTTGGGAAACATAGCTGGAGAGTGAAAAATTGAAAGGGGCGAGTTTTATCATCTTCTCGGCTGGTTACGCAAGTCAGGGCATTATGGATTCCAATGTAACCTTTCCTATGACTGGGTATAGCCGTAAGGTAGTGGAGGTGGGAACTATTCTCCCAGGCTGGCGTGTTCCATCTACCTTGAATAGATTTGTATAAATCAGCAAATTAAAAAAAAATCGTTAACGTAATTCTATTAATGGTTGATTCCAGAAAAGTATTACTTGGTACAATTTTTTTTTTTTTGCAATTCAGTTTTGTTTAATTAACCACCCCCCCAAAAAAAACAAACAAAACCCAGTCGGTATTCTGTTTATATCTCTAGCTATGTTTCTTTTTAAATTAAAATGAAAGTTTTGGCATATTCTCTTTCTTATCACCGTTTTCAATTGAAAGGCGAAGTTTTATTAAAACATAATTTATGGCGCCGGATTACCTGCGAAACAAGTCGAGCTATTTTTATCAAAATTGTTTTATATAGTTTGCATTCTGTCGGATTTCATTCAATTTCACACACACACACGCACACGCACACGCGCATGCGCGCGCGCACACACACACACACACACACACACAACAACAACAACAACAACAACAAAGATTATTTAGACCAACCAAAAGCCGGCAACTGGAGGATAACGCATTTAAGGCGAGGAGATTCTGTAAATAAAGTGCTCAATGTTAAGAAACAGAACATTAATAGCGTATAAATAAACTCGCACAATATTTAAACGACCGGCTCTGACTTGTGACAGTTCATATCTTATATATTAACTTTTCTGTCACAAATGCCGAAAAGGGAATTATGTTGGAGTAACAGGCACGGAATTCCGTCTTCGGTTCAATAACCATAAAAAGCACATCAAAGACAATAACAATACTTTTTTTCAGTCACTGTGCACGTCAACCAACCGTTCCATAGCATTAATGACATCAGATGCGTGCTTTTATCGTCTTAATTTAACAGCCGACAAAAAAGATGCAGATCAGAGTTAAAATATAGCATACATTAAAGGATTAAACAGGGATTTGGGTTTACTCATATAATATAGATTCCACAGGAGGCCCTCTAACAAAAAACAACAACATTCCTTGGAGGAATAAATGCCAATTCTTGAGCATAAAAGACACATCATTAAATAAAGAGTAATATAAATTAGGGTGGGCAAAAGGTTCGTTCGTTTTATTAAGTAAATTTTCTACGAAATTTTTGGTCAACCCAATATATATATATATATATATATATATATATATATACAGTGCTGTTCGCTAAAAGTGAGTCACCTGATTTTTTTTTTACTTAAAGATGTTTTCGCCTATTGTTTTTGGGGTCAAACTAATTTTTAATCTTACTAATATAAAGACCCCTTCCCGACCACCTAGTAAAAAAGTTTACTCACCCTAAGGTATTCTATTGATAATTATAATTTTGGATATAAATGAGATTTAGGGAAAAACTCTTTGCAAAAAAGTGACTCACTTATTTCCTGAAACTAGTAGTCAATAGAAACATAACCGAACAGCTTTAAATAAAGAATAATAGAGATATAATTTATTTATAATAGGTAATATAGTTCGAAATATTTAATAATCTATGGGTCTATTGGCATTGACTTGATTAGGTTCTGGCAAATCTCATCTCCAAGCATTGAATTCCATTCAGATATGAAATTCACAATCAAATCCTCTTTGTTGCTCAACTGATTTCTCGAAAGCCTGTACTTTATAATGCTCCATGAGTTTTCTATGGGGTTGAGGTCAGGAGATTGGGGCGGCCATGTCATAACAGTCACCTGCTTCTCATCAAATTATTCCTTCATTAATTTTGATTTGTAACAGGGAGCATTATCCTGCATAAAAATGAGCTTGGTGGTGTCGATTTGCACCCTTTCAACAGAAGGGAGCAGGCAACACTCTAAAATTCTCTTGTACTGTTCGCTCCTGAAGGTCTTTTCAATAAGTTTTAAGAAACCAGTTCCATGAAAAGAAAAGCATCACCAGAACATTATACTGAACGGATGCTTGACAGTACTTACTGCTAAAATCAAAGAGCTTTCAAAGCTTCTTCTTCGGATTTTAGATCGCTTATCCTTTGAATTTAGCTCAACTTTCGTTTCATCGGAGAAGAGAACATTTAGTAAAAAAAATAAATCATGTGAGTTACTTTTATCGAACAGTACTATATATATATATATATATATTCAATGTATTTTTTATTTCGTATTCTATATATATATATATATACATATATTCAATGTATTTTTTATTTCCTATTATATATATATATATATATATATATATATATATATATATATGCACTTTTGTAGATACATTGTAATTTTTTTTTACTAAGGGTATTCACTCTTTATTTTACAGATATAGCATTATGCTTAAATGCTGGCACGTAGACCCGGCAAAACGACCCACCTTTCCGGTTTTATGCCGACAATTGCAACGTCTAATTGAAGACAGCCAGGTGAGCTCACATGTGTACATAGAAATCTACCATTGAAAGACAAAGAAAAAAATGACCATCTGCCTGCTCACCTGCCTGCCTCTTTACCTACCTACTTACCTGCCTGCCTTGTACATACCATGTACAGATGCACATGTCCAGCCCTTTTTACACATAACCCAAACACGCGCAACCCAAAATAAATACATATTGATATCATTACCTAATTCATAAATAGATAGAAAAAAAAGTCATGATTGTATATAATCAAAATTTAAAATAAAAAGGAGAAAGAGAAATAAAACACGAAAAAAAAAATATAAAAACATAGGAAACCAAAGTAAAAAAAAAATAGTGATTTACATAATTTATCACTTCTTATGATGAAAAATAGTCGTCGAAATATTTGCATAATTTACAGGTCTTAAATGACAATTATATGCAAATATTTCATTCTCACAACTACTTTCATACCTTTCAGCCCTTACAGCCCAACACACACACACACACACACACACACACACACACACACACACACACACACACACACACACACACACACACACACACATATATATACGCACGTATACACATACACAAATATATATATTTATATATAATCGGAAATACATTAAGTCCAACAATTATTTAATTTATTTTCTGTTTATACGATTTATAATGCTCCGTTTTTTAAATAAACAGTATTAATTACATTTATTTATTTACAAAACGAAGCATTTACTTAAATAAAGTAAAAATGATGAAAAAATAACTTATAAACAGAAAATATATTAAATAATTGTCAAACTTAGTCCATTTCAATTGTTGTCAATATTTACGTTAAGGTACGTTTCGCGAACAGATATAATCGTTCGGGAAAGATCGTCGAAGATTTGTTGTTTATAATCAGTAAATTGGACTTAGCTATTCAGCCACAAAGAAGCGTCTGGTTATCAACCAGCACATAAGATCAAATGATGATTCCCCTTGGGGCTGCAGGTTCGATTGTTGTTGGAGACGCACATATTTTCTACGAAATTTCTCGAACATTCAGGCCAGTAATTGTGATTAATACTGTTTATTTAAAAAACGGAGCATCTACTTAAATAAATTTAATCTATTATATATATATATATATATATATATATATATATGAGCTCTGATCAAAATGTATCGAGACTGTTGAAGCTAAAGTACGCAGAGTCACACTTATCACAGATTGACCGTGGACTCTGTCGCGCATGCACACTAACGTCCTCGCTCACTTCTGTTGTTTATAGTAGTTCCTTCAAAGGAACGTGTGTAGAGTGTGGTCATTTTATTACATCTCAGAGATTCCACTAGAGACCATAACTTGTGAAGCAGTTTTTGTGTCAAGATCAAAATTCCACATGTCCGACAACACCATATTCACCAGATCTTGCCCGTTGCGAATTTTTCTTCAAAATTCAAATTCCACTTGAAAGTAACAAGATTTTAAGCCGTCATGGAAATCGAAGAGAATGCGATGAGACAACTGCTCGCTATCCTCCAAAGGGGATTCCAGGAATGCTTCCATGAAAGGAAACGGCGCTGGTTAAAGTTTGTGGCTTCAGATTTATGTTTTCGAGTTTTCTTTTTATAGCACCAGTCCCGGCACTTTCTGAGCAGAACTCATATATATATATATATATATATATATATATATATATATATATATATATATATATATGAATGAATGAAAAGACAATTCGAAAACTATAATTAGTTTAGCCGACGCGTTTCGTCATTCGACGGACTTTATCAAGACATTTGCCATGATAAAATACATCTGCTAAACTATAAAGTATAGTTTTCAAAATGTCTTTTCATTCATTTTGTCTTTTCTACACATGTACTCCATCTGAGAATGTTTATATATATATATGTATGTATATATATATCTATATATATATATATCTATATATATATCTATATATCTATCTATATATATATATATATATATATATATATATATATTAGGGCGAATCAAAATGTAGTATTATGACATAACATATTGCGGAAAAGCTTTGTTAAGGGAATAAATTGATTGTGTGACCTTCACGCAGATCATCGCTTCCAGGCCTTTCGATTTTGAGTCAAGAATTGATTGTACAGTCCCTCAACCTACCCGAGTAGTGCCTCTCCCACTGAGAAAAGTTATATTTAATTTCTCGTACCTGCAGCATCCCCGTATGGGAAAGGCCGACGGAACTTGTGCCGTTTTTGGTTTTTGGGCCAAAAGTACGCATGAGACTCTCACTTTAAACTAGGCCTTGTGCCATATTTTGTTTAGGTGGACCTGCGACTATGTTTTCATTGCAGTTAAAAGGTGGGGTGTCATAGTCAGTCTATGATGTTTGAGGCGTCCCAATCGTCGAAGTGCTAAGGGAACTGGACAAGTCCTGGCACGAGCCCGCGTGTACATTTGCAGGGT